>CAJNIZ010004780.1:217584-240208 GCA_905231905.1 Symbiodinium pilosum | reverse complement strand
CTTGGACCCTTAGGGTAAACCCCTAAAACCTACCTGTAACCCCAATTACCCACAGCTTAACAGTCATTACCCCTTAATGGGTATGGTAGAACCCACAAAACTGTAGGCAATTGGGGTCACAGGTAGGCCCTAAACCCTAAACCCTAAATCCTAAACCCTAAATCCTAAATCCTAAAGCCTAAACCCTAAATCCTAAACCCTGAACCCTAAAACCCTAAACCCTTAGCAGGCAATGACCACGGCAGCCACAGCTCAGGCTTGAAGAAACACTGCCCAGCTCATAGTTGGGGTCATAAGTGGGTAGTTCCCAAAGTTAGGGTTTAGGGTTTGGGGATTAGGGTTTAGGGTTTAGGGTGATAGTTCCCAAAGTTAGGGTTTAGGGTTTAGGGTGGGTCATATGAGCCGTAGTGGGGGTCATATAGCGGGGATATATAAGGGGGTTATTAAGGTGGATATGTGGGTAGTTCCCCAAGTTAGGGTTTGGGGTTTAGGGTTCAGGGTGGGTCATATGAGCTATAGTCTAAACTCCTTAAAGGCGGTCATATAGGGGGGATATAGAAGGAACTAGTATAGGGGTTATTAAGGTGGATATGTGGGTAGTTCCCAAAGTTAGTGTTTAGGGTTTAGGGTTCAGGATTTAGTTTAGGGTAGTTCCCAAAACTAGGGTTTAGGGTTCAAGGTTTAGGGTTTAGGGTTGGGGGTTCAGGCTAGCTACCAAAATCAAGAGCCCCCTTTGTTTATGGACTACATTACGGCACTATATTTTCGGGTACTGAGATTGGACCCTCATTTTGGGGGAACCGCCCATATGTTATGAGCTGTTGTCTATAGTCTTTTCTCCCTAAAGGGGGCGTTTTTTGGGGGGACCGTTTATTCAGGGTTTAGGAACCACGGGGTTATACAGGGGATGATAGGGAAGTATTCTAGGGGTTACTAAGGGGGATGCTAGGAGTTTGGACTCCAGCTGATGTGGGGGTCACAAATGGCTTATCCAGGGATTTTGAGGGGCTTATAGCGGGAGTTATACAGTTTAGAGTTTAGGGTTCAGGGCTTATACTGTTTGGGGTTTAGGGTTTGGCTCATAATAGGGGTCTTATGGAACAAAAGGGGGGGGATGCATTCAAGGTGGCAGTTTCTCTAAACAGGGGCCCACACAGTAGGGACCCCAAGGTAAGGGATACGCAGGATCTGAAGGGGATGAAGGGGTCCTTCTTAGGGATTGTACACGGAGTATTTTGAGAAATTATTGGGTGGTTTCGGCTTTTAATAGCTACTTGGACACTTTTGGATAATCCGCTCCCCCAAATATTAACACCCCCTGCCCCACCCCTCATGGAAAATATGGCCAATGTAGTATACCATGATATATTGCCTAAACCCTAAACCCTAAACCCCTAAACCCTAAACTCTAAACCCTAAACCCCTAAACCCTAAACCCTAAATCCTAAACCAGGGCAGAGAGCTGAGGGTTTCCATGATCTGAAGGATTTCATCCCTAGTTCGCATTTCCTTCTTCATGTAGGAGTTTCCCAAAATTAGGGGTACCTTTTGGGGATCCCTATAATGCACTAGAATGAGGACTAAATTATTTTGGGGATTATTGGGGTACCTTAATTTTGGGAAACTACCATGTTCTTTTCCATTTCAGTGTCCGTTGGCCCTACCTGTAACCCCAATTAGTTACCTACAGTTTAGTTGTCAGTACCCCGCAATTAGTAGGTATAACCCACAAAACTGTAGGTAATTGGGGTCACAGGTAAGCCCTATAACCCGCAGAATACTACAAACGCTTGAAAAGGCAGGCGAGGGCAGCCGCTCGGCGCTTCAGCAGCGGCGCAAGGCGCGCGAGCAGCGCCGGAAGGACGTCGCATTGACACGGTTGGTACAGTAGAGTTTCGGGTTTAGGGGTTGGAGATTCATTTTAGATACGGATGCACAGAATGGCCATTGCAAATTGGGCTCGCAAACGTCCGTGCCTGGAGCCATGACCGAATAACTCCAGATCCCACGAACCCTGTGCCTTAAAGTCCTGAAGACACTAAACAGGATACCTAAACATCCCTGAACCCTTACAGTCCCCCTTAAGTAGATAGAATCTAGAGTATATGAAGATTTTTTTATAATATACCCAAAGCCATATTCTATCTACTTAAGGGGGACTATACCCTAAACCCTAAACTCAAGTAGTAGTATCCATTATCTTTTCCATTATCCCTATGTAAGCTCATATTCTATCTACTTAAGGGGGACTATAACCCTAAACCTTAAACCCTAAACCCAACCAAAACTTCAGGAGGTGATGAAGGTCCTGGATGCAGATGGTGATGGCGTCATCACGAAGTCGGAGTTCCAGCAGCTGCAGGAGTTCCTGCCTGAAGGGATTGGGGTGCCTAAGGGATTGGGGGTTTGAGGGTGTAGGATCCTAAGGGTTTAGGGTTTAGGATGCTAAGGGTTTAGGGTTTAGGATTCTAAGGGTTTGGGGTTTAAGGTTATAAGGGTTTAGGGTTTAGGATTCATGGGAAAGTTTTCCCTTGGGTATTGCTTTCCAGGGAATATTGCGCAGTAGGGTCAACGAAAAGGGCTGCAAATTGGGTACTGCCCGGTACTGCCCGCACTCATTAACAGTTGGCTGCTGTTTATAGTATAGTTCTATATAGCCCTCAGCATGGCCCCTTTTGCAGATTGTTAATTTGGGGAGGGGGGCAGGCCGGGGGAGCAGCACTCAAGCTATCCTAAGGCCTAAACCCTAAATTCTAAACCCTAAACCCTGAACACTAAATCCTAAACCCTAAACTCTGAACCAGAAGCCCTAAATCCTAAACCCTAAGCCCGAACCCTAATCCCTTTCTTGTTGGTATGGCCTAGATTTTGAAAGGAAGCGAACCCTGAGCTTGCCAAGGCGCCGCGGGACTTCATTCTGAGTGTGTAGGGTGAAGGGTTTAGGGTTCAGGATTTAGGGTTCAGGATTTAGGGTTTAGGGTTTAGGGTTTAGGCAGGGTTTAAGGTTTAGGGTTTAGGGTCTGGGGTTTAGGGTTTGGGGTTTAGGGTTTCGGGTGTGGGCTGTAGGCGTTTTGGGTGTTAGGGCTTAAGATTCAGGATTTAGGTTTCAGGGTGTAGTTAAGGGGGTTTAGGACAGGATGTAGGGTTTAGGATTTAGGGCTTAGGGTTTTGGAGCGGCGGTTTGAGATGAAGAGTTCAGAGTGTAGAGATACACGTCTAGGTTGGGTCAATCCCCCACCACAAGGGAATAGGGTAGGTATATTAATGCACTTTTAACTCCATGTTAAGGAGCTATTACTATAGGGGGCACTGACCTTGGCTCCAAAGGGTGTATGTACATAGCAATCTATCAGCGAAGACTTGAGAATGTTCAAAATATTTTGGCAACTCCATGACCAGGGCTGCAATAAGTTGTCCTTGATGCGCGCGCCCTGAACCCCAAACCCTACACCCCATATGAGCCATAGTCTAAACTCCTTAAAGGGGGGATGTATAGGGGATTATATAGGGGACTACTATAGGAGTTATTCAGGGGGATACTAGGAGTTTTCACTATAGCTCATGTGATTTCTGCCTGCCCCTATAAGCCCTCAAGTAGGAGACTAGGTAACTAGTCATGACTGTACGGGAGCTTGTTTACGTGTCAGCAGGCCAAATTGGCATTTCAACAGACGCCAGGTATGCTACTGTTGTTATGCAGGCACCCTTTCTCAAGATGCTTGCTGCTGCTTCTGGAACGTAAGCGACTAAGCCAACCTGATTCTAGGCGTTGACCCTAAACGCTAAGCCCCTAAACCCCACACACTACATTAGAGGAAGGCTTCAAAAGCTCTAGACGGCCAGGCGGAATGTACTACATTGATTTAGGACATCTTCACGCATCATCCTACAAGTTGTGCAGGGTCCCCTTCCCTAGGTCTCCAAACGGCCCAATGTAGGTACTATTTATAGACATAGGAGCCCAATTATAAGCATTCTTTGTAGACATGGATCCCTAGGGATTCCAGTCTGAATAAGATGAGCTGTGTCGGTTTTGCACGTTTCCAGGCTCAGGTTTTGATGTTCGAAGCCCGCGGCTTCGGGTTCCAGGGTTCTTGAAGTGTGTGGGAGTCAGGTCTGGACATAGATGGACATGCAAGGGTTCATCAAAGTCTCGTACTGTTTAAAACTACGGCAGGTTGACATGAGCAAGCTCGATGCTGATGGCGACGGCCAGATCAGCAAAGAAGAGCAGCCCGGCTTTTGTACCCTAAGGGTCCAAGGACCCAAAGAATAGGGTTTTAGGGCTCAGATGCTATAATATTAATGGTATTTGGGCCCTAAAACCCGATTATTTGGGTCCTTGGACCCTTAGGAGTACATTTGGTGACTTACTCATGGCAACCTGGTTTCGAGCTGTAGTTCACTCATACTCCATTGTACCTGCATGAAGATGGCTACGAAAAAGTTACCATGTAGTACCTTAAGGGTCCAAGTGCTCAACAGAAGGGCTTTGGGTAGTGCACATGGAAGCCCAGAAAAAACTAACCCTGCAACCTGTATAACCTCGTTGGCCAAGCCTTGACAAAGCCCTGGCATCGCAGCCTAAACGCTAAACCCGATATAACCTCATTAGCCCAGGCTTGACAAAGCCCTGGCCGAGCCGTCATGATTCACAGATTAAGCTCCGGCCTGGGGTTCAGTTTAGAGCTTCAGCCCAATTACCAACAGCTTCATTATGCGGGGTTTCTCTCAAAATTAGAGGTATTATGTTGCTGGTCCCAATAAAATGATTATAGTATCTTGGGGTGTATGCTGGGATCCCCGATTCATGGCAACTACCATGTTTACGCTTACTAAGTAGGTGGACTCATTTAGCCTTGAACAGGCTATGTGTACCTCACACGTTTGCACATGTACCTTTTTGAAGGTATTGGTTACTCTCGGTAGTCTTTGTCATTGGTTTCAGGTTAAGGTTCAGAGTTTGGGGCTTAGGGCGTAGTGTTGAGGCTTTTTGCGTTTGAGGCTTGGGGTTCTTATGCTTTATGGAGCTAGCGGGCCTGGAGTCGGATTATGAGACATATAGAAGGGCTTGGTGAACAACATGTTTCAGTTGATGTTGTCATCCCATGTATCAAAAAAGTCCTTTGGCTCCTATTGTTGCTGTTGTATACTCCTGCATATAGAGACCGGAGGAAATGCTGGCTGCAAGTACTTCCCCAAAGGGTCCATGTAGGTATATGGGATATACTTGGGCCTTAAAGTAGGTATATGGGAACCCCTTTGGGCCCTAAGTATATACCATATACCTACATAGACCCTTTGGGCTCGCAAATGAGCACCCGAAGAGCTCAATGCAACAAAGCTGAAAAAAGACGTCAGGAGAGTCTGGCCACTTCTGTGGGGACTACCGTGCACCTTTGCAGCCATTCAGCGTCCCACTTTTTGGCAAACTACACATCTACAGATGTATTCTTTTTACATGGCTCTGATGTCAAAGTCATGGCGGGCATCATTACCATCAGACAAAAGGTCAGGTGCGCTATGTTTTGGTACAGTCCTACCAACCCCCGCATACATCCTTTGCACCCCTTAGAGTACCGCCGAGTGATTAGAGAACCCTGGACTCCAAGGTGTTTAAGCAAACAAAGCGGACAACCCTGAACCCCTGCCCCGCAAAACATGCTGAAGCCTAAAACCATTAACCCCCTCAAAGCCCAATCCCCAAACCCAAAAGCCTAAGACAACTAAACTCCCAAACCCCCAACTCCTACACCCCCAAACCCCAAACCCTGAATAGCAGTTTTCATGTTATTTTCCAGTCATTCAACCCTACACTGGATTGCTGTTAAGGAACGTAAATTAAGTCACCATATTGGGGCGGCTATGTAGTAAATAATAGGAATTCCTCATAGTAACTTAGTGTAAGTTTCTTTTCAGCAACCCAGCAAACCCTAAACCCCAAACCCGAAAACCCTAAACCCCTAAACCCTAAACCCCCCAAAACCCATCAGCTGGGATAAATGACTTGGCCAGGATTGGGATGGCGATGGTCAGGGTAGCCAGGCTCCAAAACTGGTTATGTAAGGTTTAGGGTTTAGGGTAGGACTCAGATGATAGTCCCCGTTAAGTAGATAGAATATGGTCTATATGGGGTTCTTATTAGTATAATATACCCAAAGCCATATTCTATCTACTGAAGGGCATTATATGTCTAGGGTGTACGGTCTAGGGTTGAGGGTTCAGAATTTGGGGTTCCAGGGTTCAGGGTTTAGAGTTTAGGGTCTCATGGAAATTGCGATGGAATCTAGCATTAGGTTGGGGGTTTGTGATACTTTAAGCTGAGATAACTACAGGTCTGACTAGAGAACGAGATCACATCCTCTCAAGGGCTTGGGGTTGAGGGCTTAGAATGTTATAGTCAAACCTGCTGCAACCACCAAGAACATCTAGGATTGAGGCGTCTGCAGGTTTATGGCTTTATGGGTTACTTGTTGCCAGTCATTAGTGGAGTTGCCGAAAATTGTTGGGGTCACGCAAAGATGCGGTTATGGAGCTACTAAATAATATGGTCTTAGATGGAAGGTATGGTAAGAAGTATGATAACAATGGCTGCAGCCCCCAGTTGTACGCGGCTTAGGGTTTAGGGTTTGGGATTTTATGGTTTAGGCTTTGTACTCATGTCCCCCTGCTCAACTTTTCATGAATTGCCTTAGGGCCTCGTCGAGGGTGGCACACCAGGATGTGAGTGGTTGTGAAAATTAGGTCCCCCTTTTGGGTACCCTAAATATTACGTGCCGTATTATGATAGGGATCCAGAAAGGGACCATAATTTTGATCATGGCCTAAATTCAAACGTAGGGAATTCAAACGGTAAGGGCCCAGTGCTGGTTTGGGGTTCAGGGGTTAGATTCAAAATTTGCCTCTGCCGAACCCTAAGCGCATTTGACGCAACCCCCAAACCCTACAGCTTATACTCTCCCCAAGACTAAACAGCATGAAAGCTCAACAGGAGCCCGCGTACTGTCAAGTAACAGGCCCGCGTGGGCCTATAAACCCTAAACCCTAAGGTTGCGGGCAAAACTCACCAATGCCAAGCCTGCAATCAGGGGGCCACGATATTCGCCGCCGTCACCAACCTGTTTGGGGGCCAGGAGACGCGTAATGGGGGTTTAACAGGATAGGGGTTAGGGTCTATAGGGTTTAGGGTAACGGGGGTTTAACAGGATGGTACAGTGACATGGCACACCAGACAAGAGGAGAAGAGAGGTTATGCTGCGCTTCTGAAGCTACATGGATTGTCCTCAAAAATATGAGCCCCTTGTGGTTACAGATTATATTACGGCAGCTAATATTTAGGGGTACCAAAATGGGACCCTAATTTTGGGAACTACCCACCTTAGAGACGAAGCGGATATCCCGAGTTCTACTCTCCTTCACGACACATGCGGAGTATCGGAACATTGCGGGAAAACAGTCTATTGAGGTTACATGTTTCTTGAGGGGGGGCCGGGGAAGTTGGGTTTTGGAAAGGTTTTGGACGAAAGGCAAGCCTAAACCTTAAACCCATGCTACAACTGCCTGTGAAGGTTCATGGCTCAGGTGTCAGTGTTCCCGCTTTGCAGGGCTTGGAGTCTTTTGTGTCGTGACGGAATGACATCCAAAGGCAATGAAACCTCTTAAGGCTTCAACTAGGACATTTAGTACTACAAGCGCTTGGCTAAAGACTTAACTTCAGATCAGAGCTTCAAGCTAGATAGGGGGTCTTTTCGAGATGTGATCTAGAGCTGTGTGGTGAAGATGTCTTCAAAGCCATAAACACCAACGCAAACTGTAACGGAAGTTGATGAGATGTCTGAAAATTAGCTCGCACTGTTATTACCATGACTGTATTTAGGGTTTAGGTTGTAGGATTTTGATTGTTGTTTGTGTGTGTTAAGCCTTTTTCATTCCATTTGGATTTGTTTGTTGCTGATGCTGCTCTCACCATTACTACACCAAACGGTCCAAGTACCTGCATGATATATACTTGGCCCTAATAAGGCTCTCAGAGTGCATACCATACAAGTACGTGGACCCTTAGCGTACTGCAGGTACACCTTAGGTAGACCCCCCACCCTGTAATAGTGGTATAGTAGGAATAAAAGAGGACCTCAGCATAATCACCAGTATCCCTTATAGTCATTGTTACTGGGTGGGAGATCCGCAAACCCTAAGCCCTAAACTCTATTGAAGTAGACCTTTCAAATCCGTACCTCAGTTGTTTGCTGAGTTCTTGCAGGAACAGAAGGAAGTGAAGGCTGAGGAGAAGAAAGACGAAGCAAGGGAGGAAAACAAGGAGCAGCAGGGCTTAGGGTTTAGGGTTTAGGGTGTAGGGTGGGACTGAAGGAATGGAGGAGAAAATGGAAGCTACTATAACGGGATATATGCCTTCATTCCTAGCTAACCGAAGGTCAGGCAATGCCTAAAGTAGAAGCTTGAATAATTACCAGTATCATTTTCCCACTAGCCTCATGTGACTGTAGTATTCGGCCCCTCAACCTTTTCTTCGATGTATTCAGGCCCCTACATTCTATAGCCCTCTAGACCTGAATGGACCTGCGCCCATAGCTTTCAAACCTCTCCTGCGTGCCTGCAACCCTGAACAAAGCCCTGAACCCCATTCAATCATTGTTGTTCATAGTCGTAGGGCAAATATCTAGTCCAAAAAGAAGAGGTGGGCGAGGGCTGCCACACCAAAGCGATGCGCAGAATGCGTTGGCCCAAAATACCCGCAGCACGCGACCACGTGAGTCTGGAAGGGTAGGGAAACCGGGAAGCCAAGCCAGGAGTGGGAGACAAACCACGGAAGCCGTGGGAAGCTGCTGGCAAACCCCGGCCAGACAAACAAACATGTTGTCTCCGTTCACCCCTGGGGCTCCGCTTAAGAGCTTCTCCACCTTGAGGGCGGAAGAATGCAAAGAAAACATCCACCTTAGGCTCTCGCAGCAAACCACAATCATTCTCCACGCCAATCGAGACTCCCTAACTGCCCTGACTGCCTTGACCGCGTGAAAACTTAATGAGCACTCAGTAGGACACCGTACACACCAGGGTCAGCAGGCTGATGCCGAAGCTACGTCGAACAAGCTAGGGTTGGCAAACCGCCGACCACACGGGTTGCCCCCAACTGTCCCACCACCTAAAGCATAACATGCTTCGAAAAGTTAAAAACCACCAAGGAAGACCAAGAGGCCCCTTCCAGAGAAGGCACCGATGCCATGTGGCATCAGCACCCAACGTCCCTGAGAGAGTTAGGCCAAGACAGTGACCATAAGATGATGGTGCGCTCCCGCTCCCCCAAATCGAGAGCGACGTAAGAAAAGCAGCCACGCGTGGAAAGACTCCTGCCGAAGCGAGGTGGGTTAGCTTGTGCATGTGGTCGCTGAAAGAGCTGTCATGCTACGACTGTTGTCATCTTTTGCAGCAACTCGGTGCTCATGTTTGTCTGCTATGTGCAATTGTCCGGGTACTGGCCGCGTGGGCGACGTGAACCGTCTATGGCACCCAATAGCCCAAAGCAGCTTCCCTTCAAAAACAATGCGGCCCGAAAGAGGCACAATTTGTAGTCTCGGATCCCTAGGGTAAGCCTTTCACAGAGCAACCCCTAACTCTACCTAAATTCTCACGGGTGGCCCTTAGAATTTGCCCCGTCTTCCTCATGACAGTCATAACATATCCCTGGGGATCCCTGGGGTCCAAGCCCCAAACCTGAGGCTACCTCTGGGGTTCATGGTTGGGTCACTCCCCCTTACAGTAACACTTGCTTCAGGCGGTAATGGGGGTCATGGTTGTCCCTTTTTGATAAAGCCCCTTGAAGGAGGGTTACTGGGACGGGCAACGACGAGGTTTAGGCCCTACTGTGCTACCAGGAGAGGAAAGAGGAGAAGAAGGAAGACCCCGAGAAGAAGGAGGAGGATGTCATTGTTAGAAGTTGCAACCCCAACCCCCAATCACCTACACGTTTTGTGGCTCTTACTAGTGAGGGGTAACATTGTTAAATTGTGGGTACCTGGAACTATAGGACAGTTCTCAAAATCCTGGGACCGCTCCGATGCACCTCATTCTGGTAAGGATTCGGTTTTGGATACGAAGTGAACAACATTCCAGGGATTCCTACTGTCTTGGCCAGCTACTATTCTTGGTTTGGTGGCTGGCGCTCATGCTTTATATAGGTACCAAAAATTGCATGTCGTAGAAGGTCTACACGAGCCTCAACATCGGAATCCCCAGCAATACGGCAAGAAGTTACCGGTACGTGGAGTGTGGCTCACTCCGCCAAAAACAATGAATGCAGGAGCCAGGTAATTACCAATATAATCTTCCGTATCCCCCACAACCATAGTCTAAGACACCTCCCTCAATCCAAGTCACATTCAGCAAGCCCCTGCAGCACAATCTCTACAACCCTCCCCTCCTCCAGTAAACCCTGTTGCCAATCCATGCTTTGATTTTTGACTATTCTAGCTATCTAGGCACTTACAGTACCGTCTTTTTACGGCCCCTTTAGAAGCCCCGTTGCCACTTCATTTTGCATCGTCTTCTCCATTGGATGCTGCATTCTTTCCATGTCTAAAACCACGTCCACCCTAAACCTTATACTGGGAAATCCCTTACTGTGGTTTGAACTAATCTGGTCTACATCGTGCGATCTCGTGCGACTGCGTAACGTAAGCATCTCAACATCTCTGGCGTGCAATCTCGTGTGATTTCGGGCAATGTCATGCGTGCAACATTCCAGACCGGATTAGTGAGACCGCATTAAATCCTGGCTGATATACGTCCCTGTACGATCCCTATCTTCCCTTACAGAACCCTAAACCCTAAACCTCAAATCCTACACCCCAAGGTAACCATCAATCCTGAAGCTTACTAGGGGTTAGTAGGATATATACGCGTATTCCCTCTAGCCCCGGTAGGTATCATATCCCAATATAATCCCCAACATAGTATAGTATTGTCCATGTTCTTTCCGTTCTTCCCTAAAATATGACTTCATATACTATAAAGGGATTATGTGCCCTACTAACCCCCAGTAAGTAGGTGTGTTGCCCCCTATATTTCTGGCTTGCTGTTCAGGAATTCAGATTAAGGTGCCAAAATGGGTATGTATAGTAATCATATGTTTTCCGCAATATGGTAACTTTATTTAAGTTCCTTATCCCTTTATTCCCGCAGTTTCCGTTCCCTTTATGATGTTCTTTTGCATTTGAGAAATCTCCATTATAGGGGGATAATATATCCTAAGCCCAAAACCTTATATTATACCCCTCTAGGAACTTGGAAATAAACCCTATAAACCCCATATTATACCCCTTTAGGAACTTAGAAATTAGGTTCCGTAACAGCAACCTGAAAACCAGGACTCCTCAGCTGCAGCCGCGCCCAGCTCTTCGGGCGCCGACAGGGCAGAGCTGGCACCGAAAGAGAGTCCCGAAGCCAAGCCGGAGGACCTTAACTTACGGGGTGTTGGTAGAGAATATTATAATCCCTATGCAATACATGAGGTTATAAAGGGAAAAACGGAAGGAAACTGGAAAATACTATATTATGTTTGGGATTATTTTCGGGATATCATATTTTCTTGGGGGTTACTCTGTACGGAATGGGGATTTTTGTAGAGGGCTTATATGGGGATAATATTTCCTTTTTCCCTACGAAGCCCCAACAAGTTATGAAGGTTAGGGGCATCAGGGCGGGGGGTATCAAGGCGGCGGGGGGCTAGGAGTGTAGGGGGTGAGGGGTCGCGAACCCCAAGTACGCTCTGTGTTAAATGCCGCAAAGGAGACCTACATAGACCCGATTTCAGGGTGGTCGGGGGGGTTTGGGGGAGTTTCAGGGTTTTGTCGTTTTGGGGTTATACTATTTAGGAATATGGCCCTTCTCTGAACAAGTCCACCAAGTTCGAGAAGGCAAGCCGGCTTGTTATTCTAATCGCTCTATGATGATTATGGGGCCTCATTCCTTTATGCCTAACATGGGCAAGCCCAATGTGCATGGACAGGATGAGGGTAGAGCAACAGGTGAAGATGAAACTGCTTTTGTCGTTACCCTTGGAGTTTTAGAGGGGGGCGCATGCTTCTTTTTTGACACATCACAAAATGCCTGGAGAAAACCAATCTCTCCAAGCCTACATGGTATTGTTGTTGAAATTGCAGTCCCTTTTTGAGTGCCTTGCATAAAACTGTCCCGAATAGTCAGGTACCCTTCCAAAGGGGAGCGTAATCTTACGAGTCTTAGTAGGGAATACGGGAATATACACTATATACAATCCTTATAAAGTATATTCCAATATTACCTACTAAGAACCAGCGTGTCATTTGTACAGCCCCCCACCCCCCTCTCCCAAGATATCTGTGCGCAGGAGAAAGCCGACGCCAAGCCAGAGGCAGACGAAGCAAAGCAGGACCTGAAGATAGTCGAAATTGCGTACAGCTTTTCTGGGTAAGGAACCCTCAGGGTCCAAGTACCAAATAACCATATACTTACCCAATACCTATAATACAATTACCATTACCCAAAACCCAACTACCTAATTATTGGGTACTTGGACCCTCTGGGGAAACTTAAATTACCATAACATGGGTGCACACCTGCGACCCCAATTAGCTACAGTTTTATGGGTTATACTTACTAATTAAGGGGTAATTACCCTTAAACCGTGCCACAATAGCGCTACAAAACAAGTGGGATCCTCCCCACGACGGTCCCACGACGACATGGGGGCTATCTAAACACCTAAGCCCCTTGAGGGTTTAGGGGTTTAGGGTTTAGGGGGTTGGGGTTCAGGGTCTAGGGGTTTATGGGGCTCCCCAATACTCCCCAAAAGGGTCCCAATTTTTGGAACCCCGCAAATAGATTAGACCCAAGGCGCAAGGGAAACAGGATGCAGTAGGTAACCAATAGCGCTTTGGGCATGCGACACACGTTTTTGATTGCGTACCCTTTCGGGGGGGGGCTCAAGCATTGGTATGCGTTTTTGTTTACTTAGCGAAAGAGTTGTAGTATATCGGGATCTATATCGGGCCCGCCCGCTTTACCGTAACTACCACATACTTCCCATACCACTTACCAATGCTCGTCCTGTGAGGCATTGTCTGGCCCCATCAACCCTAAACTTTACTAAGCTCAAGTTGTTATTATCACCCCTATTTCGCGCAGAATGCGGGAACTGCTATGCATGGTCGTGGGGTTAATCAAGAACTCAGGTTGTCAAGTTATATACAGAGACGTACGGAACCCATCTTCACTTCTGTCATTTGGCCAGGTTTGAACGACCTCACCCGACCTTGCATGTGGTTTCAGTATGGATAAAACGGTCCTTTGAATTTCCTTACTTCAGACTTTGGACGTAAGCGAGATCAAAGTAGGCCATAGTCATTCGTGTACCTAACCTGGCCCCTTTATTGCAGCATTGCCCATCCATATTTTAAAGATGTGTTTGCATAAGCTACCCCAGCGCCAATAGTAATAGTTTAGCCTACCCTCAGCCTACTCTCAAGAACGCTAACCTGCGCCGCAGGTTAGCCCTGTTTTAATTGGCAGGACACCCAAAAAGGGGCAATAGTTTCAACAACCTCCCCCAAAGTAGGCTATGCCAGGCCCAGTTTTTTGTGCCAACCTCTCGATCTGCCCCCAGGGTTTACGGTTTGGCCATCCCAGGTTCCAACCCTAAGGTCTGTGCATAAGGGTATATATAGGGGTTATATTGGGATAATGGAAAAGAAAATGGAAACTACTATAATATATTGAGGTTATATTGAGGGTTTAGGGTTTAAGGTTTAGAGTTTGCGGTTTAGGGTTTATAACAGGGGTTGTCACCATGAAGCTGTAGGTAACTGGGGGTACTGGTAATCCCTGATTGCCCTAAAACCCTAAGCACAAAATAAGATAGCAATTTCCATTCTCTTTCCATTCTATAACCCCTATATATTGCCTATAAAACCTTATCTATCTGTATAAATATAGATATATATATATATATACAGGCAAAAATCTCAGGAGCCGGCCGAGGCACCACCAGCGCCTAAGGCGAAAGCTCTTCCCAAAGCCATGTCAGTCGGTCTGGCGTGTGTTATTAAGGAGTTTAGCGGTACCGGGTTTTAGGATTTCGGAGTTTTAGGGTTTGGGTTGTAAGGTTCATAAGGGTTTCTGGACCAGGGTTTGGGGTATAGGGTTCAGACTTAGACCTGTAACCCCAACTACCTGCAGTTTCATAAGGCTAGCCCATTAAACTGTAGAGAATCAGGGTTACAGATAGAGTTGAGAATTTAGTGTGTTGGGTTTAGTGACTAGGGCTCAGGGCAATAGCTTACCGCTGGTTCGCAGAAAATCTAGATATGAAAAAGAAAAGGGAAACTATTCGAATGGCTTCATTCCCTGCCAACCAGAGGCAAGTTTGGAGATTAGGGCTAAGGGAAAAAGGGGTCTGGGGGTGGGGTTTTCAGGGCTTGGGTACTAGGGTTCGCGGATTAAGTTTCTAGGGTTCAGGGGTCGAGGTTCAGGACTCACGGTTACGCGGCCGTGGTCCAGACTTTACGGGGTCTAGAGATTGGGCGTGGCGGGTTGGGCATGACGATTTCGCAGAGGAAAGCCCCTAGGTGCTGCTGTGTCCCAGCTCTCCTGGATTTGAAGACCTGCTATGAATCCAAAGCCCAGTCCAAAGCTTGAACTCGAGCACAGGTGCAGCCTGTGGAGTCAGCTTTGGACACTATTATAGGCTGTGCGGCTGTGCCCACGATTTCTTGCGTTGTTGGTGTTGCGTGGCTTCTGTTTCAGGCCTGCTCGTGACCTTCCCTGCACCTGTTAGCTCTTCCTGCGAGCTTTTGAAAGCTGGCTTAAATAAACCTTTTTGGACGCCAGGGTCGAAACGATACCTGTGCAAGTTTCAGATGTTGCAGGCCGTGAATAACAAGCTAGCATCAACGACGGGAGCTTCCTTTGCTGCCTGCCGTCTGGGGGCAGCTCTACTACAACATTTATGCCCGCTGGAGGTTTTGCAAGTTGTGCCCAGCGCCTATATGGTAGTTTCCCAAGATGTGGGGAACCCAATATAGACCCCAAACTACTAGAATCCTTAGTATTGGGACCCCCATAATAGTACCCTTAATTTTGGAAACCCCCATATGTCCCAGATGCAGATTGTCTCCAGGTGCCTTTTGGAAGCCAATTTTGTCCCTGTATACCTCTGCAAAGTCCCTCCAGCCCACCGGCTCGATGTGACGACGACGCGCTGGAAGCCTCTAGTCTTTCTTAGGTAGGTAGAATATGGGGTATAGAGGACGATCATTATTATGAAATACCCAACTTAAGGTGGACTGTAGTCTGCGAAAGCCCTGGCCTATGTTGGGTCCTTCTTCTTCCCAGTAACAGTTCTTAAGAGGCGCCATTTTAATTCGTCGTGGTAGAAGTTATTGTAAGTGGGAATTGCCTAGGGTGTATGCCATAGAATTCTGTGTCTAAGCCAGTCGTGCCTGAACCTGAATAACCTGGTTGCTGTTAAGGAACTTCACATAAGGTACCGTATTATGGGCACATAATAAAGAGAAGGGTTGCCTTATTCAGGTAAGTTCCTTAGAAGCAAAGCAGATAGTCTAAACCTTGACCTTTCGCAACCCACAAGCCCCGGCCCATGCTGGAAGACCCAAATAAACAGTCTTATCGTAGTTCTCCCCAAAATTAGCAGGTACTGTCTAACTCATGAAGCAAAACGTTGACTTTAACACTGTTTTTTCTTTTTAATAAGCTTGCACCGTACATATCATGATAGTGTCCGTGTTGCCCCTTCAAAGAGCCCCTATGAGCCTATCCCTAAATCCTAAACCCTAAATCCCTACACCGGAAACCCTGAATCCTACACCCTAAACCCAGCGGGTTAAAAGAGACGTTGCAAAAAACAATCCTAAACCCTAAACCTACATCCTCAACCCCAAACCCTAAATCCTAAACCCTAAGCCCAAAAGCCCCAAACTTTGGCCCTTTCCAGCACGAAGCCAGGTTATGACAAAGATCAATTTCGTAGCTGGCAGGACACGGTTTAGGGTTTGGGGTTTAGGAGTTCAGGGTTTAGGGTTTAGGGTTTGAGGTTTTTAGGTTCTTCGGCCTTCGGATTTAGGGTTTCAGGGCTTAGGCGTTTAAGGATTAAGGCGATACGTTTTGATTTCTTGGGTTAGAGTTCACCGCTTCCCTTGCCAAACTTTACCATGTTCCTACTTGCTAGCAGAGGGCATTGAGGAATGAATCCTTATACTGTTCATATATATTGTATGCTCCGCAATGGTTGTTTCCATGTTGTTGTCCCTTCGTGTCCCTTCCTTCACTCCCTAGCAGATTGTTCAACTTCTTGGTGGATGCTGTGCATGAATGACAAGACAATGAAGGCTGCTGTTTTATGGAGGGAATATGCATGGGCCACTAAAGGAATCAATGCCTCCCTTCCATACGAAGAACCAGTAAGTTGTTCCAGAGGGTCACAAGGGCTACGATTGGCCAAAGTAATCGGGTTTTGTACAGGTGAGGCAGGATGTAGACGGAATTTTGAGGACACACCACCAAAAGCCTGAAGGAGCAAGCAGAGGCCTGTCGCTGTGGAGTCAACTTAGTCACCCGCATATTATCTGAAAACGTTCCAAGAGGGTCCAGTGGTTTCCAGAATCCCAAAATTATTGCAGGAGAGGTATCTGAATGGAAAGGCGGGGGTATTGCGAGGCGGGCGCAAGTCCCGTACCCTAAACACTAAACCCCAAGCCCAGTCATCAGCACCCCACACTGTCATCCCGCCCATTGGGTGCAACCCTAACCCTAAACCTCCAAAACCCTAATCCCTAAACACTAAACCCTAGTGGGAAACCCCTGCTGCGGGGGGTGAGTGTAAGCTTCCTTGCTGGCAGGAAGGGCAGTCGCGGCCTAAGGAGGGACAGTGTGCTTGCAACCTCAGGTGCCCTATGGGCAGCATAGGGTTTAGGGTGTGGGGTTTAGAGAGTACCTAGGGACTGTACAGGATCATATCGTGGCCGTACAAGGGTATACCAAAATCTAAATTAGAAGCAGGTAATGTCATAGTGTCTCCTAGAAGTAGTTTCATCGACGAAAACAACGTTTCCCAATATGCCTAGCTACCTGTACTGCGAGAATTGTAGGTTGGGTTTCGGAAAGGTACCCTAAGTGTCCAAATTCCTGCTGACCATGCACTTCCCTACAACTTGAACTAGAATGTCTAGCGCCAAGGCCCCAAATACGCAGGAATCCTAGAAGCGGTACGGCGTCAACTGGAATAGGAGGATAGCCTGCCTAAGCCCCTAACCCTAAACCCCACACCCAAGCCCATAGTTACAAAGCTCTGCACGACTTTTTGAAAATCTACACGTGCCAGGATTAGTCTTTGTGTCTGGGTGGTCCTTTTGGACCCCTAATCTCATATCCTATGTACCCTACGATCCTCATATGACCTCGTTAAAACCCTGCTGTTACAACAACATTTCAGGCTCTCCTATGATTTTTGATAGTTTCCATGGTCTTGGCATGTATGAGAGACCTTCAACGCCGATGAGCCACAATTCGATACCAACTGCCTCTAAGCAGTAGGTATAACCCATAAAGCTGTAGGTCTTTGGGCTTACAGGGTCTCTGCACATGACAGCTACAAGGTTGTTTATGCATTCCGAGTAGAAGCCCCGAGCTGGAAGTTTTCAAGCCTACCAGAACAGGGGGCACAAAGGACCTAAGCTGGATCAATGTTAGGAGTCCTTTGTCTACTCTTTTGGGGCATGGGATTCTTTACATTTATGTAAAAGGGATACTTTTTTCTTCCCAGGGTAATGTGGGCTAAGTAAGGTGCAAGGATGCATTGTCAATGTGTGAGGCTTTTTTTCTGGGGCTCGGGGCGTGACTTATTGCGGCCGTTGAATGACATGTGGTTGGCATGAGGGAAGAATGCTTGGGGTATAGGGGTTAGGATAATCCCTATGCTGTGCAATTGGAGGTCCTATGGTGCAAAGACACATACATGTGTATGTATATATGTAGGCACACGATATCAGCGACCTAGCTTGAGCTACTTGTGCTAAGAACTGGGGGCATGTGAGGGCCACTGTTTGCTTGCCTTCCCATATGAGTAGTATTTCATTTGGGGATACTATGGTACCCATTATAGAGTAAGATTATATCCTCCTTTTGGGGTATCGGATTTTATAAAAGGAACAGAATCTTACTAGGTTCAACCACCAAAAAACGCCTCTCATATCCTGAACGAGGTGCAAGGTGGCTTATCCCTTCAAACAGATGTGGGATCCAGCGAAGAATTATCAAGGCATGTTTCCGAGTGGGATCTGGATTTTGCTGAACCCTTATAAACCCTAAGTAGTTTCCATTTTTTCATCATCCCAGCATTATCCCGATTTACCTTACATATAGACATACATATATATATATATATGTGGGTAACTCTTTGTCAGCACTTAGGCTCAGCTTCAGATGCCGTTACACTCAACTGCGCCAGGGGCACCACTTAAACCAGGACCCATTGTTAATGTAGAGCTACGCTCACAACAACGTGGTTGGACTGCGAGTCACCCGTAAGGCCCCCCAAAGTGCCCTGCCACGTCGAGAAGAGTGGAGAGATATAGAGGATTGGACTGGTATGGGGGCGTTCCCCCAGGGACCTTCTAAGGAGTACTGAGTAGTGGCCTCATTGATCTCGTCGTAAACCTACCAGTTGCCAGAAACTGCGGCCGCGCTCACTCAGTGGAACGCTCGAATCACCTCCTGCGGCAGGAAGCAGCAAGAAATGGCAAGAAGTTATTTGCAGGGTTCCCATCAACTCTGCGCGTCCGTGTGTTGAGGCAGGCCATGAAGGTGCCGTGGCCTGCGTGCCTCCCTAGATTTCTCATGACTGCCGGAACTTTGGGGTTGAAATTAGTGGAGTCTTGTGTTGCTGCACCTAAGTCAGGACCATCATGCAGCCACCAGGGACCTCAATATGGAGCCTGGTCGCAGGCGACGGGTCGCAGCACTACCTTTAAACTCCCAAGTGCGAATTGTTCAGCAAGAGGCTGGATGAAGGGCTGGTACTTTGTTACCACCACGCTTCATCCGAGATCCAACTTCAACACGCGGCCTAACCTCGAATATTTCGGGCATCAGCCACTCCGAAAGCACTGGGACGGGTGCAGGAGGTATCTTGAACTTGTTCAGATTCTCTCGGTAGGCTGATTGCCGGCATCCGGTACCTCAGAAAAACGACGAAGACAGAACAAGGCTTTCTGAAGAAACGATAGCTACTCTGTAGGTACAACTGCTGAATTGACTACTTCTCACACTGCCCATTACCAATACTAGGAGAAACCCTGCGCCCCTACATTTCCTACGAGGTCCGTGTA
This sequence comes from Symbiodinium pilosum, assembly GCA_905231905.1. NCBI lineage: Eukaryota > Dinophyceae > Suessiales > Symbiodiniaceae > Symbiodinium > Symbiodinium pilosum. The sequence continues at coordinate 220,814 of CAJNIZ010004780.1, read as the reverse complement.
TATGGATTCTTGACTGCCCTGAACCTCGGCTGAGTTTGTGGGTCCGAAGTTGTTGAATGTAGAATGCGCAGCCAGCACGCTCTGACACCCCCGACCCCTGAATGCCCGCGGACTCTACTTCAGAGTTTGCCTTAACTCCCAAACGCAAACCTCCCCAAATACCGAAAGCGTAGATTTTAACCCATACAGGCTCACGCCTTAAAATCTCAACTCCCAAAACAAGAGCCCAAAAATCCGAAAACCTATCCCTCGCGGACCCTGAACCCTTCTACGCACCTTCCCTATGTCCTGATACGCCCTCAAAACTCAAAAGGGATGAACTCAGGCCTGGCTGTCAACTCTGCAAACGCAGATGGCGCAGCCCTTGGCACAAAGGGCTGAGGGATCTAGGAAGGCCAGGGAATGCGGGGTTTACAGTATAAAGTACAGGATTTGGGGTCTGGGGTACAGAAATATAGGCGCCGCATGGAAGTATCGGATGTGGGGCTCAGCGTTCAAGTTTCCGTTACGTTGCCTTAGAAGAACCTTACCCTAAGCCTTAATCTTAAACCTTTGTGTACTTCTCCTGCATCGCTACGGACCACCAGTCAGCTTTGTGGGTTGTATGAAGTTGCAGGGTTGCATGGGGACCACTAACATGCAAGTAATAGGGATCCTGTGAGAGGGCTCATGGGGAGATGTAGGGATGCATATGCGCGTATATAAATACTATATATATATACACACAAATACAATGATAATGACAGATGTCGAAGCATGCCTCCAAATGCGGGTAGTAATGGATTATGTAAAAAAAAACAGCTAGGATCCAAGAGGAACAGCCCATCTCGGGACGGCTAGAACTTTGGGGTCCCTGTTTTGGCCTCCTGCAAGTAGCGGGGAGAACTTTGATATGCTTGCAAGACGTTGGATTCTTGACAGCCTTGCCACAGCATCTTGAGGTGTAGTCGCGTCAAATTTCGAAGATCCAGAACATCATGCGCTGCTTCATGTGAGGTGGGGTTTTATGATGTGTCTTTGGTAAGTGTGTAGATGGTTGCTTAGGATTACTGTTGGGTGTATGTCTTGCGTGTCCAATTGTGATGACCACATATACAAACCACACGTCATGCGTATGGGAAGCAGAAGCTTGGGACGGATGATGTGAAGCCTACAACTTTCCTTTCACCCTAATTGCCTACAGATTACTGGTAAGTACCCCTAATTAGCAGCGGTGTAACGCATAAAACTGTAGGTCATTGGGGTTACAGGAAAATTTAGAACAGGTGAGCAAGTCGCTCACCCGAGTTCCGTTGCTCATGTACTTTCCCTTCATAACCCCAATATAGACACCAAAATATTATAGTCCTTATTATGGGGACACCCGAAAAGATACCCTAAACCCTATAAACCCTATACATGCAGTACGGCTACCGTGGGATGGTCCTTCTGGCCGGCAGCCCTAATTTTGGGAAACTCCCAATTGAGTAGTATTTTATTTGGGGAGACTATGGTACCCAATATCGAGTAAGATTATATCCTCCTTTTGGGGTATAGGGTTTTTATAAGGAATATAATCCTAAACCCTAAACCCTAAAACCCTAAAACCCTAAACCCTAATATAAGGAATGTAATCTTACTAGATTTAACCACCAAACAAAACCATTACCCAAATGTAGGACACTGCGGAACCTGGAAGCGAGGCTCTGCGTGGATGCTTAAAAGCCGCCAGTTTGCTTCCAAGTCCCTATCCCCTAGAGCTCCATGTCTATAAATAATACCTACATTGGGCCCCAAAGTCTATAACTATGACCTACATTGAGCTATTTGGAGCCTTAGGGTACCTGTAACCTCAATTACCTGCAATTTAATTGGGTTGAAGGGTTTAGGGTTTAGGGTTTATGGGGTTTGGAGTACTTTTACAATGGAAAAGAAAATGGAAACTATTATGTTATTTAGGTTTAAGGGTATATCTGTAACCCCAATTACCTACAGTTTAGTAGTAACTACCCCCTGAACCCATAAAACTGTAGGCAATTGGGGCCACAGGTAGAGCTTCAAAACCCTATCTAGGGTTTAGGGTTTCTAGTTGTGATTTGACATTTTCTAGCAAAGACCCCTTCCGCTCCCGAGGTAGGGCAAGCTGCAATGACTTTTCCAGACCTCCCCCCTCATGGTGCTGTATACGGTATACAGAACATGGCATGGTCCCACGGTGGTCCCATTTTTTCATTGAGTTATTCTGCATTCTGCTCGAGCCCGCATCACTCCGAACCAAGTGAGAACGACACCCTAACTTCCTAAACTACAGAGACCAAATGCCTGCAACTTGGAGCTACGTAGGCCCCAAGGGAATAGGGTTTAGGGATCCCTGTATAACCCCTATAGAATGCAAAGTCAAGGCTAGTTGGGGATGTCCTAGGCCCAAACCCTGAAACGCCAGCCCAGGTGGCATTGGTGCTGTTGCTGCCGAGGCAGCCCATCTTGTTGTTGTTCACTTCCGGTTTACCTGTAACCCCAAATGCCATAGGGCCTTTTAAAGGGGATATATAGACAGGGGCGGTTCTAGGGTCCTGTAGAGCATGGCAACTCCCATGTTGTTCATGGTTTATGGCCTGTTTGCACCCCAAACTACCTACATTTTGATGGGTCATGCCTGCTCATTGGGGACTAGTTGCTACCAAGCTGTAGGTAATTGGGGTCACAGGCAGGATTCAGGATATACAGTTTGTGGTTCGTGGTTCAAGATTTGTAGTGCAAGGTTTAGGGCTTAGGGTGTAGGCTGTACTGGAGAGGGCATCAGGGAGCTCAACAGTTGATTCCTTGCTAGTCACGCAACTTCATATGCCCAAAATGGGGAGGCGCAAGGATCTTTTTCAGCCGAGTGTTCTGTTGTGCAAGGGCTAAAGTTTTCAGGTTCAGTGATTTTCGAGCTCAGGAATCATGCTACCCAACTTGCTTTGAATGTGGTGGCCTTTCTGTTAATTAGGCGTTGTTTTGCTGCAGTATTGATAGTTCGCATTTCGTGAGCCTCCACACCTTAATGCTGGGAAATGATCATGCAATATTCCCCGAAGGGTGTTTCATTTAGTCAACAATCCCAAGCTGGCGAAATGTTCTGCAATTGAGATCCCTAAGGGTCCAAGTACCCAATAATCATATACTTACCCAAAACCTGTACTATAATCAGTATTACCCAAAACCCAAGTACCTAATTATTGGGTACATGGACCCTAAACCCTAAACCCTAA
>CAJNIZ010004780.1:198916-209631 GCA_905231905.1 Symbiodinium pilosum | reverse complement strand
AGGGTTTTGGGGTTTAGGGGATAATATGGACATATGTATACATAGTGTATATGCGTATAGAGTATATGAATTAGGGTTAAGGGTTCAAGTCCCCAACAAGTGGGTACCTGTAATCTTGGCAATAATAAGTACAGTGCTTTTTTATTTGGGGGGGAGGGGCAATCATTACTGAGCAGTTGGACCCTCAGCGCGCCTGGATCTGATATTTCTGTCAACACAAATTCGCACAACACACCTGGTAATATCTACCTCCAACAGTTTAGCGGTAATCCCTTCTTATTACTAGGTACAACCCATAAAGCTTTATGTGAACAGGGCTAAACCCTAAATGTGAATAATGGCGCTCTCTCTCTCTCTCTATATGTGTGTGTGTCTACATATACATATATACATATATACATATATATACATATATATATATATGTATTTATGTATACACATCTCCCCGAAATACCCCCTTGGCTTACAGGTAGGCCTTGTGTCCGCTCGTATACGCTGCGGCACATCACCCTAGATCTCCACCATATTTTCGTAGATGAGGAATATATAGGAGTATAGAGGGATTATAGAGAGCATGTAGGAACTGTGATAGCCCAAGGCTTCTGGTCTTTGGGGACCCTAAACCCTAGAGCCTAATTCCCTGACCTGTATAAGCCCTAAAACCCTACATCCCCATGTAAGCATTATAGATGGCCTGCCAGGGTGCCAAATTGAGGTGGCATACGAAGCTAATGTGAAGCCTGAATTCTTACTTACTGGGGATCAGTAGGGATTGAGGGCATATACCATATTGGGATTATAGACAGAGAAGATTCCCTTATTCCCTACTAACACCAGTCAGATTACCAATATTATGGTCCTAGATTCCCAGTATGTATTATCATAGTACATTGTACCTCAAGTTTGCCTCAGAAGCACTTTGGCAATCATTTGGACCATTGTCTAAACTCCTAGTATGCCCCCTAATATCCCCTATAGTAGTCCCTATATAATCCCCTATATATCCCCCTTTAAGGAGTTTAGATTACGGCTCATTTGGACCCCTACATCAATTGTCAAGCGCTTTGGCACGATGTGTTTTGCTGCCTGGCTCTGAGCTGGAGTTTAGGGTTTAGGGTTTAGGGTGTAGGGTCTAGTATTCGACACCAAGGCCTCAAAGACCCGTAAATTCCCCTAGGGGTCCAATAATCATATACTTACCCAAAACCTGTACCATAATCTTGATTACCCAAATCCAAAGTACCTAATTATTGGGTACATGGACCCTCTGGGTTCCTGGATCTTCTTACGCTTGCTATTACTGGAAGCCACAAGCGGTTCGAAGCAGCATGGTGTTTGGTAGCATGCCTAGTTTCGCAAACGGAGCCATGGACCAGACGAACGACACAGGCTTTGTGATTGGTCATAGCAAGACATGGGAGGTTTTCAAAACTGTCCTCCCCATCATCCTTCACAGTCCCCTATATCCCTAGAGCCCTGAAGGACCTCTACCATTTGCAGGAACCCCCCATATAGTCTTAGTATCAGGGCTAGCATCCTCGGATGGATTCACAGGGCTGGAGGATGTGTTCGGTCCACTTTTCCCCAATGCACCGTCCCACCGCCCTACTGTTTCAGATCAGAATGTGTGGCTGAGGCCCTCAGAAGTTGGTTCGTGGATCGACTACACCATTCAAAAGCCAGGTAACCCTGCAAACATCATCTAAAAGTAAAAAAAAAGTTCCTTCACTGTAGTTGGTATACGATGACAGGGAGCATATAACGTCAGGGGGTTGGCGGGGGGACGTAATTCCAGAAAGGGACGACTACACTGCTCATCTCGACCTTTCATACTGGACTGTTGCGAAGACCGTCATAACTTGGGCAATAAACTAGGCAACGTCAGGTCCATGTATTCGCTGTACACAGTTGGGCCGTGCAACGCGACGGAACGTGCCAGCCCGATATCTGTTAGCGCAACCACCTCGCAAAAGTGCGGTGCTCTTTGGGGGTGCCAGGGTCGAGCAGGGCCCGTATTTGGGGAATGACCCAAGGTGGTAAAGCTAGAATGCCGACAACACAAGAAACACATATCATGTTACTCTCATATTCACTTATTGTCGCAGGCCAGGATGACGTCTGAAGGTGCACTCGAAGATGGTCTACCCCAAAGCCTAAACCCTAAATCCTAAACCCTAAACCCTAAATCCTAGTTTTAGTACGTACAAGCCAATGGAGACATGTAGAGGCCTCTTATACAGCGTTTAGGGTTTAACGTTTAGGAGCTGAACAACTACTACTGTAACGTTATTGTTCTATATTAAGTGTATACCTCACAAACACCTCAACATGTTGTTGGTCATTATTTAGGCTTCTACACAAGGTTGTTTGCAGAAGCATGGGGCGGGGTTCTATCAACAGAGCGCCCGAAAATAGACCACCCAACACTATCATCCTGATTATAGGGACTCCTAAAAAAGGGCCCTAAATTTGGCACCCTCAAAGTATTGGGCTTAGCTAGCATTCGGCTAGCTGGAAATCGTTCAGAGTTTACCGCCTATACTTTCGGGTTTGGTTTCGATTTGCCTCATATACCCAGCTTGATACAGTAGACCCACAGAGGGCGCTGTTGCAAGGTGTGTTGGTGCTTTATAATTTACTGAGGTGTTAGCAAGGAATAAGGGAGTGCAGTCCCTATAGAATCCCAATATACTATATTTCCTGATTTGCTACTAACCCCCATTCAGATTTTTTTTTTTTTAAAGTGTTTAGGATTTATGGCGGTTTAGGGCCCTGAGCCCTGATACCCCCAACCCCCATGCACCCCTATCTTTTTTTGGTATACACACATGCATGCACACACACATATACATCCACAGAACCTTTATACATATACACAATATACATACACACACCGATATATGTATATATGCATAATTATATATATATACATGTACATACGCATGCACACATACATACATACATACATACATACATACATACTAGCAAAGTAACAGGTACACACACTTATTGCACCGATATAGCCCTGCTGCCACCCTCGGAAGAGCCTGCATGGAGCGCGGTTGACTCATTGAACTCGTCCGAACATCGGCCGTGACAAGAGTGCAGAAAATTCGCATGCCGCAGGCTTCACGGTTGAGGTGGGTTAAGTGTTTGGGGGTTTAAGGTAGAGGTATCTTTTTTTAGCTTTAGGGTTCAGGGTTCAAGGTGCAGGGAAATAAATTGGCAATGACATGCATACTGGAGTTGTGTCGCGGTTTCTAGAGTTACATACTGATTACTTTCTTCTCCTTCATAGTACCATGACAAGCATTCTGGGGTTGTGTAGGGTGGTACCCCCCGCCCCCTTCATAGTGAATCTTCCGAATATGGTGATCAATTGGAGCCATTCCTTGCTATGCGGGAGTGTGGGGGAGTGTGGGGGAGGACATTATTAGGCGGAGATACTGAAATCTCAGCTGTTAGGCTTTTTGTACGGAAAACACTTTAAGCAGTGTTTTTGAACATGTCCCAGATTTCTGTTCTTGGGTCGTGGCAATTTTCTGCACAAGGCTTTACAACTTCAGCACATGTTCACTTCGAGATTTCCCCACTTTGTTTACAATGCGATTCACTATAGTGAGGCTCCTATTGTACTACGGATCCCTATGTGAATTTCTCCATGTGCTTACTGGTGGCTAGTATGGAACAAGGGAATACACTCCCTACATAAATCCTATATAATGTATTCCCTTAGTCCTACCTAACCCCTGCTTGGGGAACCGTGCACCCTAAACCCCCTACACCTAGGGTAATGTAGGCCACGTCCCACCTGCTTTAGCAGGACCTTGTTGCCATCGCCAGGCTCCATGACATTCTATGGCATGCTGTCTTTCCATTCCCGAGCCAAATGCTAACGTATGCTTTTGCGGGCCATCGCATTTCTAGGATTTTGATGTTTGGGCCCCATGTCTAGAAACAGTGTAAGTGTAACAACGTCTATGCAAGATTATTGTAGTCCGGAACAGCTTTTTTCACACGGGCGACCAACCTCAAACTGGCAACCATAGCTGGACAGTATGCAGACTAGGCGCAAGCGATTGCGCTATCAATGTACAGCTGTTCATCCACATGGTGCAAGCGGTAGACTGTAGACACGTTCTTATACCCAGACTACTGGACCATGATGCGCGCCCTTGCCGCTGTGGTTTGGAGCTGGCTCCCGCACGGGGCTCAAGCTCGTGTCGGAAGGGAGAGTGGGAGGATCTTTCTTCTAGTGCTCATCCCGTCATACAAAAACATCCCTCCCACTCAGAAGATTCCCTAGGTATCCAGATAGCCCAATGTAGGTGGTTTTTAAAGACTTCACGGCCCAATGTAGATATGATTCGTGTACTTGGACCCCTGGAGATTTAGCATTCTTCATAGGGGACCATATATGCGTTGGGGGACGTCTTTGGTGCTTCATATGTATAGTTTCGCTTCTAAGAGTCAGTCTCAGGACACCTGCAAGTCTACGGTCTCTCCAGAAAGTCTGTGGTTTAAGTGCTGCATGCTACTTGACTTCTTGGGGTTTAAGTAACTCCGGCTATTGGGTCACACCCTTTGATTGGGCTAGCTTACGAACTATGGCTGATGCTACAGGTTTTCAGAGCCAACCACCATACTCGTGAGGCTTTTGAACGCGCTCGGCTGCTTGAAGTCCTTTCGTCCATTTTAGCTAATGAAGTCGGTCCCTTTGAAAACTCAATATCGAAAGCTTTAATCAGGAGTTTACGCTGCGTGCGTTGAACTTCACATCATTTGTGATGTATGACCCATGATGGTTTTGTCGACCGGGTTGCGGCCAGCTTCCATGTCATGTTCTATGTGGTGTTCCATTTGTACTCTTAGGGTCCAAGTACACAACAATCGTATACTTGCCCCGAGCGCAAGTACAGTTACCCTCAACTCAAGTACCTATCCATTGGGTACATGGACCCTTAGGCCCCTGATCCCTAAACATCATATACATATACATACATATATATATATATACGTATACCTATGTATATATATATATATAACCCTTCAAAAGGGCCTAATTATTAGGTACTTGGACCCTCGGGGTTGCGCACATGAGGTCTGATGCGCTGGCAGATTGGGTTTCCATCTCTGGGGCGCAGCTCTCAGTGAAACCCTAAGCACTAAACCCTAAACCACAAACCCTGGGTTTAGGGTTTAGGGTTGAGGGCTGCCCCCAACCCTAAACGCTAAGCCCTAAACCCAACTTATCAGTCTAGCAATGGCTTCTTGAAACTTAGGGGGTTCCCAGAATTCGAGATAAGGTTTTGCTGGTCCCGAGAGTGAGGAGTATGATATGTTGGGCGCTGTATTGGGGTCCTAAACCCTAAACCTTAAACCTTAAGCTCCAAACCCTAAACCCCTAAACCCTGAGCCCTGGAGGCAAACTGTCGCTTTGTGCCTGCTAGTTTAGGGGTCATTGTTTGGAGTTTAGCCGTCAAGTAAACCTTACCTGTAACCCTAGTTCCCTACAGTTTAATAGTAATTCCTCCTTAATTAATAGGTATAAACCATAAAACTGTAGGCAATTGGGGTCGCAGGTAAAACCCTAAACCCGAATAGCGTCTAGTGCTGGGAATGGAGAGATGGATCCCTGTAGGAGCTTTTTATGGAGGTTTCCTAAAATTAGGGGTTTAAGGGGTCATGTAGGGGTTATATAAGGTTATATAGGGATAATGGAAAAGAAAATGGAAACTACTGCTTAGGGTTTAGGGTTTCCCAAAATTAGGGGTACTATAGGGATATATAGGGATATTACCCAAAAAATGAGAATCACATGGAAAAGAACATGGAAAATGAAATGGAAACTGGGATTATATAGGGGATTATAGGGTTTAAGGTTTCCCAAAATTAGGGGTACCCTTTTGGGGGGGTCCCTATAATAAGGACTCTAGTATCTTGCGGTCTGTATTGGGATCCCTCTATTTTGGGAAGCTGCTATATGCTTCTCCATGATTTTGTCGCTTCCTTCAGTCCCTACTACGCTAAACCCTAAGCCAGTAGATGGGGGCCCGAGGGACCCCAAGAGATGTAGGGGTGATACAGAAATGATGAGATGTTTAGGATATGACCAAAAACTGCTGTCATACCCTGGTCAAGATCTGGGGCTGGTTTAGTGTTTTGGAGTTTAGGGCTCATCCCTGAACCCTAAACCTTAAACCCCATGGTGCAGGGTTTGGTTCAGGGACCCAGAATTTCAAGAATCCCTGCCACCAAGATCCCAGAACTTGTCCTATTGCTGAGCGCTTCTTAATCAACTCCCCCAACAAACCACCGCCCCATCCCACTAATAGATGGTAGTTTCACAAAATAGGGGGACAGTACTATAGACCCCAAATACATTAATCCTTATTACGGGAGCCCTCAAAATAGTACCCACAAGAGTGGGAAACCCCAAATTTTCCCCTAATATACAAAGGTACTATATTGGGAGGTCATGGTTACCATTAAGGGTGTGTTGGGGGGGGTTCAGCATTAAGGGAGATGATTATTTAGGAACGAAAAGCACGGCCCTATGTAGATATATATATATATACACACACTCATATGCAGAACCTAGGGTTTTTGGGGGTTCCATATGTGTACATATGTATATATATATATATACGCACCTGCATTGTGTGATGTGGGGTAATTGATGTTTGGGAATTGGATAAGGCACACCTGAACAATCTCATCATGATTGGACTGACCCTTACCCGTAAACCTTCTTCAAGACCCGCAGAAGGGCTCTGCGACACAGCAACCCGAACCCCAATAAGCACGCACAACCTGAGATCCTCAAAAACTTGAAGTCCTGAACCCCAAACTCCCCCACTCACTGTCTACCTTGCTGAGTTACCTGGAGATGTGCACCAGGCGGTTGCTGGGGCAAGTTGCGTTTACTTCCGCGTGGCTTCTTTTTGTGCTTTTGCGATGTTAGGGCTTTCATTTGCTTTGCTCGGGTGGGACTTATAGTCCCCCTTAAGTAGATAGAACATGGCTTTGGGTATATTAGTATAACAAGATCCCCATATAACCCATATTCTATCTACTTAGAGCACTATAAGAGTTTCTGACAAGGGGGGAGCCCTTCGGGATCCTCAAAATTTGTACGGATTGCGCAAGAAGTCTAGCGGCATTCCCTAAGAATTCTGTAGGGTTTCAAGGTTTATGACGCAGACATAGGGGGTTCCTAAAAAAATTGGGGATACCTTTTTGGGGTCCCATAGGATTAGAGGGCTTTAGGGCTAGAATTGGTCCCCAAAATGTAGGAAACTACCTCATGAGTACTTTATGTCAGCCAGCGCTCTGACCAGAGCTGCGAGTGCGGCTTAGGGTTTACCAAGACATCCCAACTACCCAGAATAGTAGCGTTTAACCCCAAAATAATGGGGCCCAGCATAATGGCCTGTAACCCCCAAATAATGGGTCCTAGAATAATGACAAATCAATGGGTATATAAAGGCCTTTAGTTTAAAGAATCTCCCAGGGATCTTAAACTACTTCAAGGCCACGCCATACGTACGTAGGTGTACAGATGGCTCCCGCGGCAAGGAATGGAAGAAATCCGAATCCGAAGACTTTCAAGCCGCTATCCCAATCTAGGGGAAGGAACTGGAGGACCTTCTCGCGGATGGGCATGTGCCGACCCATGAACTGGGTCGACACTGTCAAGAACATCCATGAGCAACACAAACCGGACTTCGTTCCTGAATGGCAGTCCCGGTTAGTGGGTTGCGGAAACTTTGAAGACGCAGCCGGTGTACGAACAGATGCACGTACCTCTGAATTGGAGACGCGTTCTATCGTCCCATACAGTCTTCAGACATTGAAAACGCATATTTCCCAGCATTACTTATAGATAGAGTTGTCATTATGCGTCAGCCAACTGGTGGTTTACCAGGTGTAGATCCAGGAGCCTATCTTGTGACAGTACCTGTTTACGGACTCGGTCGACGGCGTGTAGGCTAGTCTTATGGTGCTTCGGGAGGTCTAGGTATAGTCCCCCTTAANNTAGATAGAACATATCTTTGGGTATAGTATAATAAGATCTCCATATACCCCATATTCTATCTACTTAAGGGGGCCTATGGGCTTGTGGGGCCAGGTAGGCATTTCTCAAAGCCGCCCCTGCATACTCCCTGAAGTCTCAACCCTAAACCCTTATCCCTTAACCCTAAATCCTAACCCCTAAACCCTAGAACCCGCATGGGGGATTCATCTGAAGGTCCTATGAGGAATTCATTTGAGGTACCTGCAGGTCTGCCATTCAGGGTTAACATAGGGGAAATTTTCCATCATGGCCTTTGTCGGAATTTGGAGTTTTCATCAGCTACCACATTTCCCTGTTATAGCCCTTGCATGCTGCTAAACCCTAGGCGCAGCGTAAGCCCCCAACCCTGAACCCTAGACTCTAAACCCTACAGGGTAATAAACCCTACTCTTGAAACCCAAAGCCCTAAATCCCTGAACCCAAAACCCTACACCCTAAATCCCTGAACCCAAAACCCTAAACTCTTGGGATATTTTCATTTAAGAAACCTCCAGATGGGCTTGGAGAGATCCGAGGAAGAGGAGTGGGCAGGACACCCTGAGGGTTTAGGGTCCATACATAGTCCCCTTTAAGTAGCTGGAATATTAGGGATTATGTAGGGATAATGGAAAAGAGAATGGAAACTACTATTCAGGGTTTAGGGTTTAGGATTTAAGGCTTAAGGTTTGGCCCCTCAAATGGATCCCCATATACCCCATATTCGATCTACTTAAGGGGAACTATACCACTAGGATCTTTCTGTTACCTGCAGTTTTATGGTTTTTGCTCATTAATCAGGGGGGTACTTATTACTAAGCTGTAGGTAAGTGGGGTTGGAGGCAATCTCTGTAGGGATGGGCTGAGGGCTTGGGGGTCTGAGGTTGAGGGTTAAGGAGATATTTGGGATGTGAACGGTATACAGCACGGACATACAGAGATATTTGTGGGGATACATGGGGGATTCATATATACATAGACATATGTATGTGCAGGGACATATAGGTGTACATGTGTATCTACAGCATGGGATATGCGCATCTCCCGGGATGTATGAGATTACATGGGCATATACAGTTTATACAGGGATATGCAGGCTCGTAGAATCATACGAGAGTATGTATATGTATAAACAAATAACCATGTAGGGATGTGTGGGGATGTCTCCGAATATTATATGTACATATATGTTTAGAGGCGGTTATAGGGATGTACACACACACACATAAATATATACATATATATATATGCATATATACATGTACATATACGCACGTGTGTATATGCATATATGTACCTCTGCATAAGGATATGTAGGCTCCAAGTGGCAATAGCTTTGGCTGGGTGCCCAAGGCTTCTTCAAAGTGGTTGCATGGACAAACAGGTTTTAGGCTTCAGGGCTTGGGTGTAGAGCTCAGGCGCCACATTGTTGGTCAAAGGGATTTTGGCACTAGAAGTTATACTTTAGGTTTGGGGAAAGTGTATGACCGACCATATGAGGATTTTCCTAAACTCTATACACTATCGCGGTTTGCATGGAATGGGCTTCAGGAGCGTTTACGGGGTTTTATGGTTTGCCGGTTGGGGTATTGGTTTTGGGATTGCGGTAAGGTTTATAGATTCTGGGCGATTTAGGGTTTTTGGTCTAGTTTCTTGGGCTGGTGGTCAGGGGTTGACGGCTTAGGATTTAGGTTTGGGTAGGGTTGTAGAGGCTGGTGCTCAAAAGATGTTGGGCATTGTTTGATTCTACCCTCACTTCTCAAAAGTGCGGTCCCTTACATACCCAGCCTTGAGAGCCGTCCTCTTGCACCAGTGGCACAACCCCAAATCCCAAACCTTAAGCCCTAAATCCCTATAACCTACGCCCCTACCCGTAAACCCTAAACCGCCCAAGATTTCAAATCTTGGGACCCGGGCTTTTCTAACTGGACCCTTCTTTCCCCCATGACAAGAAGCTCCTCACCCCCTCTAGCAGTACATCTTCGTCACATTATGGCATACCGCAACGCGAATATTTGATTGTAGGGGGATGGTGAGGTTTGAATGTTGGAGGCAAAGGGGAAAACTGGAAGAGAATCCCGAAAATTGTGCTGCCTGGCTGCCTCTGTGGTTTCGCGGACATGGAGGCGGTTCAGCATGGGAGTTTTGACATGTTTTCAAGGAAGGACACAGACGGCTCACTGTCTTCCAGCTTCAGCCGGGCACTCTGTGTCTCTACGTTGAAGAAGTCCTTTGGACCATGGCCCAGCGCACGCCCCCGAGCCTGTCTGTACACTGCAAGCGCCTGCACTACGGTCATAAGCTCCGTATGCTCTTGGAACACGAAGGAAATTGTGTTTTGGGCATGGATGCTCTGGGTCACCGTATGCTCTTGGAACACGAAGGAAATTGTGTTTTGGGCATGGATGCTCTGGGTCACCGTATGCTCTTGAAACACGAACGGAATAATGGTTTGGGCATGGATGCTCTGGTGAGCGGATGTTCTTGGAACACGAACGGAATTATGGATTTGGCATGGATGCTCTGGTCACCGCATGCTCTCGAAACACGAACGTTATTATGGTTTGGGCATGGATGCTCTGGTCACCGCATGCACGGTATGGTTTGGCCATGGACGAAGTCCGATACACATATTGTTTACACCAGGTCACGAGCCATAGAA
>CAJNIZ010004780.1:160269-192102 GCA_905231905.1 Symbiodinium pilosum | reverse complement strand
AATCCCTATACTTTCCAAAACGCACATCCCACGAGTTGTTGCCTCCCGAATCAACTTTATCAGCACGGAACTACCCCCCCACCCCTTTCCCATTATAGTCCATTTCAAGTAAAGTGTAGTCCCTAGGGGGGGGACGCCTACTACTACTACTACTACTACTACTCCTACTCCTACTACTACTACTACTACTGCTGGTGGTAGTGATAGTAGCAACTGCTCCACTTCAAGCACTTTGAGGCCAAAGATCAGGAGGCAGCGCCCCGGCCCCGATGTAGGTCTTGTAGGTGCCCTCCGCGTCCTTTTTGGCGCCAGCAGGCTGTCGGAAAATGGCAAGAACAAGAACTTTTGCTGAGTTTCTACCGGGACTCTCCTTCTTGCACCCTTAAATAGGGGTATATGGTCCCTAGTGTAGGGTATATAGAGCGTAGATGGAGGGTCTAGGTAATGACAAGTTTTTGTCCTGAGGGCGGTCTGGATCTCTTGCGAACTACTTGTGATTCCATGGTGCTGGGAAGCTACTTTAGTGAACGGCGGGTATAGAACCCATTGCGCCTGTCAATGCAGATTTTGCAGAGACAAAAATCTAGTGAAAGGGCCGAAAGGGCATGCGTCAATGTGATTCTGCCAAGGCCTCAGCTTAGGCTGCTGAACAGCACAACTGCAGGAAACGAAGCCGGGAACGGTCACAAAATCCCCAAAGGATCAACCCAGAACCAAACAGCCCCAAATTCCCCAACCCCATGTCCTATAAGATCGGCGCCTAAACACTAAACAGTTGCCACTGCCAAGGAAAACTGTCCTTGGCCGGCTTGATGCTCAGGATCCACGTCACGGCCTTCCGTGCACAAAAGACAGCTCTGAGTGACCCTGGGAATATTCGCGGAATGTAGGCAATGTAGGGCTCTCCCACAAGGCCTATCCAGGAATTGTTTGGAGAAACTACCACATCACAGGGTCAAGTTGAAGCTTTCATCGAACGTGGAAGGAACAGGACTGCCATGAATCACAGCACGAAAATCTCTTCTGAGCCAAAGCATCAGCAGTAGCAGTGTGCTGGGCGCAGAGCATACGGGCTTACCGCTTGCGACATGAAGGAGCTTGAGTTCAGAGTAACATCGCTTCAAGCTTAGGCTTGAACCCCCGAAGCGGCAAAAATCCCACGTCCAGATTGAAAACCTCGCATTTTAGACACTACCCGCAAACATCCAACACAGTGGTCTCGCAGAAAGACATCGGGAAGGGAAGAGGAGGTGAATAAACAAAAATTCTGATCACGTGTACATGACAGCATGAGGGTTTTGCTTGGTTTTGCTTCTGCTCAGCACATGTCGCAACAGCAGATGTCTGCCTTATCAAAGACCAGGGAGCTCACTTTTATTTGCAAACTCTCAGCCCTGACGCTTCAAGCACAAAAGCAGGTCACGACCCCTTACGCCAATCATGCCACTCTGGCCAAGGCACCCAAAGAACGGCACCACCTATCACGAACAGCCAGATCTGAAAGCTGATGCCTGAGATGATACGTCTGCTATGGGTTGAACTGCGCCGCAACCTCTTGGACTTCAGCAGCGAGGAAACATGTTTCTGGGAACATGCCATCATGTCATACACTAGTCCCAGGATTGCTTCTGCACGCGAAGCAGTGGCAGCAAGAGTCATAATCATAGCACATCACATATCAGAATTCATCAGCTATTGGGAATGAGAAGTTTGGATCCCGGAACGATTCAGATGGCGCAAAGCAGTCGCAGAAACAGTAGCAGTGGCAGCAGCAGCAGCAGCAGCAGCAGCAGCTGCAGCAGCAGCTGCAGCAGCAGCTGCAGCAGCAGGAGGAGGAGTTTCTCTTTGCAACGTTCGGTGCAACCTGGGAGGTCAATTTCATTAGCTTGTTTGAGCTCTCGAGGTCATCCTGAATTACAGGACCTTTTAAGAGCCCAAGTTAAGCTCCAAACCGCACTTACCCAAATAATCCAAATCAAATGGAAGAGAAATTGGAAAATTGAAAAGGAACCTGTGATTATGTAGGGAATTCTATGCGGGGAGTTAGAGCCCTATACTTCTGACCCCACGGGTTGATTGGAATCCTAAGTGAAATGCTGAGCTGCCGAAGAAGGTGTCGGACTCCTGGTCCAACTTCCTGAAGCTTTGACGGCATGGGTTACATCTGCATGCTTCTGGCATTTTTGTCATTGGAGTTGTTAAGGGCGAAGGCAGAAAATGCGACGGACTCCGTGGTAGAGGTAAACCTCTAACATGACACTGGAGGGATTGTTTCGCAAGTGCTTCATTGCATGCTGTCAATCGTGCAGCTAAAACATCAAGTGCAAGCAACCATGGAAACTTCGGTCATGGGATCATGCACACCTGCGGTGGTTGGCAACGTGTTGTCCATTTTGTACCCCCAAAAAGCTAGATGCTGCAGCATCTGCTTTGCAACCAAAGCTGCCCCTGGCGGGTCTGGCCAATCTCCTCGAGGGGCACGTCCTGCAACACAAGAGCTTTACATGTATGGAGTGGTATACTCGGTATACTGCCTCACCCCGCTTACTAGACCTCCGAAGAACGTTGAGCTAAAATCCATTGGCGGTTTGTTCAGGTCTGTCCAGGACGTGAGGGAGCAAGACAGGGACAGAGTATAAGACCCAAGAGTGTTGCACTCACATTTCGCAGGTGGTCATTAAAATGCTTGGCATTCAAGACTGCAAGTTCAGGAAAGGAACTTCAGGAGCAAAGCAAGGATCTTAGCTGGAAGCGTCTCCAGCTTTAGATCTCACACTTGAGGCTCTGGGATCTTTGGGCGCCGGAAGCCAACAAGTTTCCCAACAAGAACTATGATATACCTTATTCCCAGGAACCCCACCCACCTCAAGCGGCGGCAGCAGGGCGTAGGCGGCCTGGCTTCCCAGGCTTGAAGGTCATGGGCCGGGCTCTTTGGTGCTCATAACGGATTTATAAAGTTGTTTGTTGAAGGTATTTGCCTCTACTGTAGGCGTCACTGTGGGAGAGTCCTGGGATGGCAGCTATCAACAATCATCTTCATACTTGTCGTGCAGCAGAAGATACCCGTAGAGCAAAGAAGTTCTGAGTCAAAGTGTCAGAATTTACGCTACCACGATCACAACACCTTTCTGCTCTCTGGCAAACAGCTCACAGAACTTCGGGGTTGCACCTTTTGTCTGCCAGGGCCTGATATTTGTTGCTGGACAGCAGGGATGTCCAGGGCTCAAGTCTGAGGTTTTTTGGGTTCGAGATTCAGGCGTGAGGTTGTTGGGTTAGGGCTCAGGCTGTATGCTCTTTGCATGGCTTTGTTTTGGCTGTCGATACTGCTTCTCAGATAGCCTGCACGGGGTTCGCCGCAGCTGCCATCGCCGCAGCCAGGGGGGCGACTGGCACATCAGCAGCCTTCCTGGGCAAAACCGCTGCACCCTAAGCTCTATGCAGCTGCCCAGAAGCAGACTCGACACGTGGGGCTTATGCTCTCATCCACCATAACCAACCTGACATGCCGTACAAGTACTACGCTTGTTATTGGCCCAGGCCACCTTCCTCGATGCCTTGCCAACACAATCTCCGACGTCACCACGTAACGCCTGCCAACCCTCAGACCCGACATGTTACTCAACCCGTATACCATGAATTCCTTCCCGCAGTTGGATAGAAGAACAATAAAATACTACTCAAATAAGCCCTATATATTCCCAGTTTCCATTTCATGTTCTATTTTCTTTTCCATTTGATTCTCCATTATTGGGGTAATAGTACCCTAATGTACCCTCGTGTTCCCAAACTCAACCTCAGCCGCCTGAGCCTCTGGGGCTGCTCCATGTACCCGAGACCCTAAACGACTTCCCAAACCCCGCGCCGATTCCTTAAGGACATATCCTGCAAAAAAAGGGCACCTAAGTTTCGGAAAGCCTAAGCCCCAAATTAGAGGCACCCTAGCTTTTGAAACTCACATGCGAAGCATTCTCAAAATCATGGTCCCTTGTTTGGTACCTTTGTAGGTCGGCCATGATGCTGAGAGGAAGCCCAGGAAAGGAGCCAGAACTTTGACAACCCTAAACCATAAACCCTAATCCCTAAACCTATATGAGCTCCCCTATATAATCCCCTATATAAACCCCCTTTAAGGAATTTAGACTATAGTTCATATGTACCCTAAACCCTAATCCCTAAACCTTTGAAGATACAAGCGTCTTGCTGGGAGCCGCCACGAAGCACACGGGCGCCAGCAGCGCTGCGGCAGCCAGGGCCGCTGGGAGGAGGCGAAGCCTGAGACGCTGTATATGTAGGAATTATGGGGGTACCTTTGAAGGGTTTAGGGTCTATAGGGCTTAGGGGGATGTAGGGGTCATATAGGGTTTATATGTGGGAATTATGGGGTACCTTTTCAATGGGGACATAGGGGTTATACAAGGTTTAGGGTTTAGGGAAGTGCTGCTAACAATTTTCAGGTCTGTTTGGAGTACTCTACACACTCTACCAACGCAGTTACGCACTCTGCTCTGCGTCCCAAATTCGTCTTGGTGTCAAAGATCTGTAACACCTGAAACTTACTTGGCGTAAGGCTCCCCGTACATAATCCAAAATTCCTGGTGTTGATGCACTGTAAACTTTATAAACTACTTTTAACCGAGGACCCCCTGAACCAAAAAGCCTCTCTTACTTTATCATGCGATAACCCTTGTCCCATGCGGCCGTCCACTGCACAACATGTGTGAGCCGAGCAGTTGATGATGAGCATTGCATACAGCCCCTTTGACCCGAGAGTCCTTGCACAGCTATTGGGACTTTTATTACCGTTATAATTATTATTGTTTCTACCACTATTACCCTTACTACTATAATTACTACTACAGCTATTGTTACGCCGGCACCGTAGCCTTTGAGCAACTTCCCATCTCCAAAACCCAACCGACATGCATCCCTGACCCTTCACCCAACCAAATAAATCATGCTTGGACCTGTTCCATGAGCCTACAGCATACTCCTAGAAAAGCTTGAACGAAGATCCTCGAGGCCTAACGTTTTGACTGCAGTACAATTCCCACATCCACCGGGAAGCTATGACTTGATTGCGCTGACAGATTCCTCGTATCACAGATGGTCTTTCTAAGATCTCTTGTTGGCCGAGCCACTTTCTCATCTGCATAGCAGCCATGGTGCGGGTAGGCGGAATCTTGAACGTATGATCTCAAAGCAAAAGGCAGTAACTGAAACAAATGCACGGCTACTCAGGACAAGGATGCTTTGCGAAAAAGGCTCCTGACCCAACACGGCACCGGAATGACCTTTGCCGAAACTGCTGCGGACGGAAATCGCGTAGAACCCCACCGGCCGCTGACCCAGTGCCTGCAGCCCTGCGTCTGCATGGCTCGGTGAATAATGCTATCTAGGCCTGGTTGCAACCACCAAGGGCACATTCATGCTAAGAAATCGCTCCAGTGGATTCCAAGCATCACGCCAAGTTCTCTGGCAGCTCTTTTGAGCACTTGGATGCTTGTGCTCCTTAACCCAAAGTCCTGGGCAGCATAAGCCAGAAGCTGTCCCCCTCGCCCCAAGATGGTAATTATAAGTTTGGCTCTGAGGGATTTAGCTTGCTGCCGTTCCTTTGGTCTGAACCCTGGGCTCCAAACCCCACAGAAGGAACACAGACGAATAGAAGGATACTTCCTAAGATCCTGGCTTTTACTCCTCGCAGGCGATGCGTCCTCATCATCTAACACCGCTTGGTCAGAGACATTGTCGCTAGGGAACTCCAGGTGAGGGACGTGAATCGTGTTTAATGGTTATACCGGACCTGGCACAACCTGACTACTGGCGTACTGATGGAGGCAGGACAATTCGCGTTGATCTCAGATCACTTGCACATTGCACGCTAACGTTTTGCTGGTGTAAGGTATAGAAACCAGTCGTGAGGCTAAAGGAAAGTCGGCGTGCAAGGGTGAGGACCGCATTTGGGACTTGGTATTTTCAAGCGTGGATCCCCATTAAGACCAAGCACAAGGAGAGCACAATTGCTGAAAGGTTAGGTTCTGGCTGATTTTGGAGCTTGAGTCGTGCGACAAGCGGCTGAAAAATGCGCCGAGCCCGTGCAAATCATGCAGAGGCACGCAGCGCATAAGCGCGCAATGCTCAGAAAATACCCGTGGGCGCATAGCAAAGTCTTGAACCCACACCTAATCTAAAGCGAGCTTCCGCTTCTGAAGGACTTTTGAATGCGCCTAAGGGCGTTCGAGAAAAAAAGTGAAAATCCTGCGTCGGCTGCGCAACAGGTCCGACTGCACGCCCTGCGCGGTGATCTTCTGGCTCGAACCGTAACAATCTCCAAACATTAGCATCCATGGAAGGCAAAAGGACTTTGATTCCATCTGCTCGTACTTTCACAAAGCTGAGCCCTGCCCATAGACTTCCAAAGAATCTAGTGCAAGCTTCCCACACTCTCTTACACACCCTCGCAGCTTAGCCCCTCCCACAGACCAAATTCCAGTCGTTGCATTTCCGCCTAGACAGAAGCCCACAACATTCGGACTGCTGTGGAACTGGGTGGCCCAAAGAGGCCACCGTGACTCACGGGCCGGCAACAACAACGCAGCAGGGCGTCCAGCCGTACAAATTGAAGAATATACTCAATCTATGTACCATGGATGCTGTTGCTTGGTCCTGGCAAAGCCGGAGTACGAACTGGCGGTCTGGTCTGAGTTTTCAACAATAAAACCCACAACGCAAGTAACGTCACAGGTAAGCCTTGACTTCAAGTGATTTTGATTGCTTACTAAGCCGCATTTCTCTTCGTAGGGTGCGTCGACCCACATAAAACCCAAACCAACAATAAAGACCCAAATTGTGGTTATCATCACTTAGACCTCGCAATTTGTTGGAATCGATGATTTTGGAGTTAACGATATGTCTGTTAAGTATTCTCCCTGGCGGACCCAGCAAGCACACACCCAAAATCTGACCGGACACTGAAGACGTCGATCAGCAGGCCTGCAACACATGAGGGGCTCTGAAAGAAACAGGGCTCCTGATGTGGGGTGCCAATGGTACTAGAGGCTACAGTATCTGGGATGAGTGGGGCCCTCTTTCGGGAACCCACGTGGACATCTACACCCTCATGTGAAAAAGACGGGAGTGACAAGCAGTTGATATGTTTGCATGGGCGGTGACACTGGCAACAGTGGTGCTCAGAAGAAAACTCATAGCACTGGCACCAGCAGTGATAAGTAGTTCGAATGGGGATGCCTGTGCTAGTGCAAAGCCCCAATGCAGACAAACGAGTTGAGGTCGAGCAACTTGAATAGGGTTTTCACTTGCAAAACAAAAACAGGTCTCCAGAGCTGCTAGAGCTTTTGAACCAGGATCGCATGCTAAGCTAACAGCTTGAAAGATGCAGAGGTGCTGCAAGTTAGGGCCCAGATGGATGTTCGTTTTTCTCCCGAAAGTTCTGGGTCCGGAGCTGGCATACTTGCCAAAGCGGGAGAGGGAACTCGAGGTCTTCACGAAAGTGGCGAGGTCTAGGGCATTTCATGCAACGCGCGCTGCTCAATGACTGCACGGCCACTTATTGGTCCGTTTAAGTTACAGTCCTTTTCAGAAACACCACTTCGACCGTGGTCTCAGGTGGCTAAGCCTGCGCTTAAGCCCGCTTTCACCTACTTTCTATCAGTCATGTCTGGACCTCCCTGGGCTGGCCCTGAAACCCATAGACAAATTTTCGCATGTAGGGTCCCCTATTAGAGCCATGAGGGAAAATATTAAATACCCAGCTCCAAGTAGAACCTGCAACATGACAAATCCTTCTCTCACCCAAGAAAGAAGGATCCTGCTATCCTGAAAGTAGCCTTCAGTCTAGGAGCCGTGAACCCAAACCCGTTTGCCAACCTAAACCGCAAGCCCTAAAACAGACCCAAAACCACAATTGCAGCTGCAAGTTCATGTGCAGGGGAATATTCACATGTATCAATAGAATACATGCACATATTATGAAAACCAGGTTTTCCAAGCCTCTTCAGACAATGGCGGAGCTTGCAGCGCGTTGGCCCTGGGGGCATAGCAGCTCAATTGCTTAGAAAGAAGCCCCAGAATGAATGAGTTCATGGGGTTCATGTGAGTTTTACTTTCAAGGCATTTCGGATTTAGTGGAAAAAACAGAAAGATCTCCTATAGTGTAAGGGCCATCTAGAGCTTGGGGCCTGTTTTCTGACAGTAGAGTTATGACCCTAAACCCTAAACCCTAAACCATGA
The DNA here is from genome assembly GCA_905231905.1 of Symbiodinium pilosum. NCBI lineage: Eukaryota > Dinophyceae > Suessiales > Symbiodiniaceae > Symbiodinium > Symbiodinium pilosum. The sequence continues at coordinate 183,855 of CAJNIZ010004780.1, read as the reverse complement.
GATCGCGGCTTCGTGGGACTTCAGCGGTCTTGGGATGGCTTGGGGTTACATGTGATTTATAAATAGGGACATGACCTCAATGATGGAGAATCAAATGGAAAAGAAAATGGAAAATCAAATGGACACTTGGGGTATATAGGGGTTTGTCGGGATTAGGGTTTCCCAAAATTAGGGGTACCATTTTAGGGGTCCCCATAGTAAGGATTATAGTATTTTGGGGTCTATATTGGGGTCCCCTTATTTAGGGAAACTACCATTTAAGGTTGCACAGGTTCAGAATCAAAGGTGTTAGCGGATTTCGGGATGCTTCATGGCCTGCGTGTAGAAGCCCCAAAACATCCAAAAACTAAACAAAACCCTAAACCCTAAACACCTCAAACAAGTCGCCTTTGGCGCGCCAGGTCGGAGCTCATCATTGTAGAGCTCATCATCCTCGTCGGTGACCTCTCTGTACCAGGACCCTCCTTGTACCCTTAATTGGGGGTTTAGGGTTTAGGGGCTTAGGGTTTAGGGTTTAGGGTGGATTCCAGGACCCTCCTTGTACCCTTAATTGGGGGTATATGGTCCCTAATAGTAGGTACTTCGGCCCTAATAGAGGGTAGGAGGAGGGTCTAGGTAGTCAGTTGCACAGGTCGCTAGGAGGAAGGCATGTCCACCGCATCCAGGTTTTGGCGACCAGACACATTCACGCTGTCCTGACACCCCAAGCAGTACTTAAATAGTACGTCCGAAAGGTCCGCAAACCCGCAGGGAACAACCTACTGACATGTAAGACTCCTACAAAGACGGTGGGGGCAGAGGTCTTGCGAGAAGCGGCGGACGTGCTGATGCGTAGATCTACCTGAAGCCTGAACCCAAACGTTTTTAACACACATCATCCCAAAACCGAAGGCGTGACCCATAAACTACAAACGCTTAACCTTAACAAGTCTTCCTCTGAGCTCCCAGCCTCGTCGACCACTCGGGGGTCAGCAGGGTTGGTGAATCCATCCTCAGCTCACTTGAGAGTTTACGGTCCTGCATGCAGATACAAAGTATACCGAGTTCGGGGACGAAAGCTGCTGGAGTTTCTCATGACATGGATTCTTTAGGGGCCCCGGGGCCAGGGATACATGAGGATGGGGACCGGAAGGGGATGCGGGCAGGGAGTTCATTCGAGCATAATCTATAGGCCTGTTTGGAGACTCTCGTATTTTTGGTTTGGCTTCTTAAGTCCCAGGGTCGTGGACTTCAAGCATCAGATGTGCACAACATGGGGGCGATCAAGCTGAAGCTGTCACAGCGTTAAATGTCTAGGCAAGGAAGCGGATCCCTAGGCCCCCTCTTTCTACCAGATTAAGGTGTCCAGTTCTAGCAATCAGGCCTTGGCATGTTGAGTCAGCTTCAGTTGTACCGCATATACTATAGATCTAGTATGAGATAATAATAGTATTGTATAATCTAGTGTAATATAGTATAATATGGTATAAGATACTATAGTATAATACAATCTGATATCATGTACCACAACTTAATATAGTATATTATGTTAAACCGTCTATTCAACCTCCAGCACTCTGAGGCCGGGGATCAGGAGGCAACGCCCCGGCCCCGATGTAGGTCTTGTAGGTGCCCTCCGCATCCTTGTCAGGACTCTTGCTTACTGGCAGTTAGTAGGGAATGAAGGGTACAATATATAGGAATTAGTTTCCTACGTTCCCTATTAAGCCCCCATAAGCTAGGAGCTTGTTAGAAGTTAAAAGAGGAGAAAACCTCTCCCAAACAACAATTCAAGGTTTGGCGTGAACTGCTTACTTGCCTTCATCTGCTGCGGCGGGCTTGGCAAATAGTGTCTCCCGCCGCGTCACTGCAGCTTTTGCAGAAACTACTCTACGATAGCGCATGCCTCAAAGGTGGGTGTGAATGCGGCGCAAGACCCATAACCAGCACGTCAGAAGTAAAAATGAGCTGCAGCAGGAATGCAAGATTTCTTGGGGTGGATTTATTGAGATGACTGTATCTCTACAACGCAACATATACATTTGTTTGTCATCTGAATGCTGCCTTTCCGTACGCCCCTTAAGCTGTGAGGCGTTTCATCCAAGTGTGAGTGTAGTTCCCCGCGGCGTTGAAAGCAAAGACCCTAGTCATGAAAAAAGCTATCTACGTAACACAACTTTCGTTCCATCCACTTATTCCCAAATCTATGCTAATTACCCTTCATATATACTCCCCTAAGTAACCCCCTTTAAGGAGTTTAGACTATAGCGACCCGCCCCGACTGTTTATCAGAACGCTTGACCCTAAACCCTAAACCCTTGAAGCCCAAACCCTAAACTCCAAAGAAGGATGGCCTTGGCTGGCTTGATGCTCAAGATCCATGTCACAGCCTTCTACGCCCGGGCGGGAGGGGAAGGGGGGGGTTAGGGTTAAGGGTTTAAGGTTTAGGGTTTGGGGGGCGGGCAGGGGGTTGGTGAAGGGTGGAGGCTCTAATAAAAAGGTGGTAATGTGAAGAGGAATGAATGCCACTTTTACAGAGCCATGGTAGCAACGTCAGTTTGCGGGGCCTAGGGCAAAAGGTTTTACTTGCAGCTTTTGCACTTCAAAAGCCGCTGGGCAGCAGATATCCGACATGTTGACCGCGAGTTCGGAACTACAAGCATTACCCCAGGGATCGAAGTATACAAATAGTTAATACCTACATTGGGCCCTCAAGTCTGTAGACTTTAGCTACATTGGGCAATTGGGCAAATTGGATCCCTGTGATTGGTTCAGAAGCTCACCGTTCAGAAGTTAACCTAGCTTGGCTGAGAAAAAACACCAGGCATGATTCTCCTTGTTGCTGCTCTCTCATGTGACTGGGGCAGCTTTCTGTGTGTGTCCAAACTTCCAACACGGAATGTAATCCCGACCCAGTGCACCCAATCCCTACACCCAACACCACGGCTAGGCTTATAGTCCCCCTTAAGTAGATAGAGTATGGGGTATATGGGGATCTTATTAGAATAGACCCAAAGCCACATTCTATCTACTTAAGGGGGACCCTAAACCCTTAACCCTAAACCCTAAACCCTGAATAGTAGTTTCCATTTTCTTTTCCATTGCCCCCTATATAACCCCAATATAACCCTAATATTCTATCTACTTAATGGGGACTATACAACCACAGTTCGGTCTATCCGAGCATGCTGGCCATGGCACCCAAAGCACGGCACCACCGATCACAAAGAGCCAGATCTGAAAGCTGATGCCTGAAATCTACTTGGGTTTAGGGACTAGGGTTTAGGGATTAGGGTTTAGGGTTTAGGGGTTTGGGGGGATATAGGGATATTACCCCAATAATGGAGAATCAGATGGAAAAGAAAATGGAAAATGAAATGGAAACTGGGATTCTATTGGGGATGATAGGGGTTATAGTCTAAACTCCTAGTATCCCCCTTAATGACTCCTATGGTAGTCCCTTATATAATCCCCTATATAACCCCCTTTAAGGAGTTTAGACTATAGATCATATAAGGACTCCTGCTTTGCTGGCATGATAAAGGGGAACTAAATATCATGTTAAGTAGGGCTTTGGGATTAGAGTCTGGGGCTCAAAAGCCAGGAAAACATGCTTCAGCGGCGGTATCATGCGCTGTCAAGGTGATTTAGGGATGCAGTTGATTCATCCTGCCAATTGCACACAAGAGCACATCACTTTGCAAACCACTTCTCATTCATCAGCAGGGACACCAGCTGGCAGCAGCGACTCTAGAATGCAAGCCCCAGTGAAGACAGGGTAGCCAGGAGTAGCAATAATAGAATCAGGAACAGTGCAGTCATAACAGCAATCGGAGGTCCTTGCTTCAAACTTTTTCCAAAGGTCCTGCGCAGGCCTATGGAAATCCTATGTGACGACATGACATCTGACAAACGTTGTTCACTATCCACCTTTCTCTTCAATCCTTCTGGCACAGCTTCCAAACAAGACAGGCATGCTAAACAGAAAATGGGAATATGACTCCTGAATGAATAGCTCAGGTGCCAAAGAAGGTGTCCGACTCCTGGTCCAACTTCCTGAGCTGAAAGAAATCCACTCAACCTACCAGTTACCATGCTCTTTTCCATTATTGAAGCTGTCTGGGCTCATGAGCAAGTAACCCCTATATGACCTTACGCATCCTGGCATCAAGGGATGCCGTTCAACATCTCCAGCACTTCGGGCTTACTCGTGCTCGGGTTCGAATGGGTAAGCCACTTTGAATACCTTGATCCCTAAAGCTTTCACCTCAGCCGGTAAATGAAAAAGTCTAATGGGCTGAGAGTTGTTGTTCATTCGAATATGTTTTGGTATATTACAGACTACTGTAGTATATGTTAGTATATTATAGTAAATCATAGTTTTTTATAGCATTATAATAAATTCTAGTATATTATAATATGTTATAGCATATTACAGTATAGTAGTACCGGGTGTAGACGCCGCAAGCTGGGTTGAGGCTCTTGCTTGGTACTTACTGTAAGGAGTTTCGGGCATGCTTCAGGAGGCATGCGTTGCTCTGGCATGCTTGCTGTTTACAGACAAGCCGTCGCTATGCATCCGGGCTGATGTGTGCTTCTCTGAGCTGACGCCCCTTGATGCTCCCTGTGCAAAACAGGCACGGACACAACCACACTAGATGCAAGACAGCAATAATAGCAGAAGCATGGATAATGAAGACCATGATTTCCTCGTATCCACGAATGAACCCACAAGACTAGATGCTGCAGCATCTGGCAATCCCCGTAATATATCAAGGGCCCATGAGTTCAATGGTCTTCTGCAATCAGAGTAGCCCCTGGCGGGTCTGGCCAATCTCCTCGAGGGGCACATCCTGCAGCGCACGAGTCATGTCGCACGAGCTTTAGTAGTGTTGTGTCGGGCCCTCTTCCAGCGTAGGGCTCAACATTTCATAGCTTCTTATGCCTTGCTTGGAAATATGGCTCATTTCCTGCCTTGGGAAAGATGAGGGGTTCAGAGCGAAAAGGGGAAGGCTTGGGCTGGAAATGTTTTTGGGTGAAGCACTTGGCTCTGAGGCTCTGTGACGTTCAGGTGCCGGAGGCCTAACATGTCTCCCAGCTCGGAGCAAAGCCCATAACGGTTCCCCTACCCGCCTCCAGCGGTGGCAACAAGGCATAGGCGGCCTGCTTGCCAAGCCAAGTTCACAGGCATGGACTCAGAATTCAGGGGCCCTCGATCGGCGGGGATCAAACTATTTCCCGCGCAAGGTTGTACAAGTACATAGTACTGATCGCAACCAGAACAATGTTAAGAGCCCTCACGCTTATCATAGAACATTAGTCTGTATGAAAATAACAAGTGGTGGAGGGATTGCCTTGTCTAACCTGACTGCAGTAAGAGCTGCACGAAACATGAAAGATACACACACGGTGATTCGACGCAGGCCGGGGTAAGAGCATGGTGTTTAACTTGTTGTTCGGGAATAAACGAATGTCCAGACCTGAAGGTCAGGACTTGAAGAGTTGTGAGTTTACAAACTGGGGGTATGCATGTAGGGCCGTAAATCTCAGCACAGCTGTCTTCAGCCTGTCGGAACTGCTCTTCTGCAAGCCTGCATGGGGTTCGCCGCAGCTGCCATTCCCGCAACCAAGGGAGCGACATGCACGTCAGCAGCCTTCCTGGGCAAAACCAGATCTCCAGCCCTAGATGTACAGAAGCATGAACTATCAAGCATGCAGTCATGCTCTTTAATGGCCCATTCGGACAAACATGAGATGCAAGACTTCGTGCATGCTACCTGACGGCCCTTTCCCGGACGCCACACCCGCAGAACAGCCTCCTAAGCGTTGCAAGTTATAAGTGTACATATACTAATACTCTTAGCCCCTTGATCGCTAATCTGGTTATATTCTCATTCTGCGCCTCGAGCCCTTGTCTTGACAGGTCCTATTCCTACCGACTTTGAAATTCCTAGTCTGCAACCCCATAAGCTGGACAGTCCTGACATCTACAGCCGCAAGAACCCTATGGACCTGGAGCCCCATTGCTCTCAGCCAACACTGATAACCCAATAAAAATTCATCCCTGGGGGACGTCTTGCCAGAAGTAAAACAGGTACTCTTCGAGCTCCTTTCTTAACCCCGACCCATGCAAGCTTCTCCGCAAATTCCCGAAAGCTATGCTGACTAAATGATACAGCAATTAGCAAACTGCCTACGAGCAAACAAAAACGCCTGCAATGGACCTCATGGCAGACTTTTCCCTGAACATGATGCAGGGTTCTTACTTCACAAACATGTATAATGAGCGCCAGATGCATACCATACAGAGGAGGGGATGAACGAGTCTTGTAAATATAGCGGGCCAGGAGGCTAAGCCCGAAAGGGGGAATGCGATCCAATTGAAGCCCGTGGCAAGTCAGAATTCCAGGCCCTTATCGTTAAGAATCCCTCGCCCAGTCGCAACAGTTCCCTTTACCTCTAGGTCACACCTTGATAGCCCAAGGTAGTAAAGAACTGCAAGCCTCGAAAGAACCCCACAGGAGCCTCCGTAGTCCTTGAATGAAGCCCTCTCCTACATCATCCAAATTCTAGAGCTCTGTCACATCCTTTTTCGAGAACCTGGTATCCGCTGAAAGCTAAGCCTCAACCCTTCCTAACTGGTTGTTAGTAGGGAATAGGTGGTTATACTACATTATATAGGGATTGAAGAACTAGTAAGCTTCTGCCCAGAGTCTATGACCCCCCAACCCTTTTCATGGACCTATGGCAGGACCTCCACGTGCGGTCTCCAGAAACTGCCATGCAATAAATGCTCATCAAACATCCAAACAACCCTATCGCAACCCGAGGGATGAAGTCACCTCCCACAAGAAGGAAACCGTTTTTTTTAAGGTTCTCCACGACTCTTTGAAGCTCGCCTAGGTCTGTGAACCCTTCCTCCCATACAAGCATTTTTTGGGGGTAATAAATACGACCATATGCTTTTCCAGATTCATAGCCTATAAAAAGGAATACAATCTCACTCTGTACTGGATGCTATATTACCACCCATGATTGTATTTGTGGTCGCCCCATTTGGACATCAAGTATATACTGTCACCAAAGTAACCCTAGATACACCCACCCGAAAACATAACAATGACTTTACCTGTGTCCCCATTAGAAATCATGACTGCCCATATAAAGGCTAGGATCCCAAGTAACCAAGGACTAAAAAGATGACCTTTGTTGAGTATAGCCTTCTTTATGACTAACTTTGGACCCCAAAAGGCAAAAGGGCTTGCTCAACACCCTAAACGCTAAACCCTAATCGCTATAAACCCTAATCCCTAAACCCTAAACCCTGATCCCTATAAACCCTAGCCTATGAAGGATAGGGGCGTCTTGCCCGGAGCCGCCACGAAGCAAACGGGCGCCAACAGGGCCGCAGCGGCCAAGGCCACTGGGAGGAGGCGAAGCCTGAGACGCTGTATATGTAGGAATTATGAAGTACCTTTTAAGATCTTTTAAGGGTTTAGGGTTTAGGGCTGAGGGGGATGTAGGAGTTATATAGGGTTTAAGTTTTCCCAAAAATTAAAACACATAGTGTTTCCAAACTTAGGGGTACCGTAAAAGGGATTTTAAGGATTCTATAGGGATTAAGAGGGCTCAGGGTTTCCCAAAACTAGGGGGTACCGTTTTAGGGGTACCTTTTTTAGGGGTTCCTATACTATTCCCCCCTTTTTGTTTGGGAAACTACCATATGAGGATGGGGGTATAATTTTCAGGGGTAAATAAAGTATTTTGGGGTATACAGGGGTATATAGGGATATGTCAGGGTAGATGCAACATTTACTCAAGGGTATGAGGCATGGAAGGGACAATCTAAGCCAGCCACTTTAAGATCTAGGATTCAGGGTTCCTACTGACTGGTTCTACGCCAGGTACTATCATATCTTAAAGAAATGTAGCTACACATAGCCTTATCGGGCTAGCTTCCCAAACAAGACTTACAAACTCAGAAACTATCATCAACTGCGACCCAGCCAAGCACCCTGGAAAGGAGGCATTTTGGGATTTGGGTATTTAGGATTTAGGGGGATTACAGATTGATGTGCTGTGCCCCTATTAGAGATATGTAATAAACTCTTGAGAAGGGCGCCCGTGGGCGCTCCGCTCCTCGAAAGAAAGGCACCCCCTTGAGCACAATACATGGTCCTGCAGGTCTTGGGTCATGAGAACTATCTTAATGATACTGCATGTAAGCTTTCATGCCGGAATGGTGGAATGTGCTACGAAGTACTCCGACTGGTACTTAAGAATTAGAGCTTGTAGTAGGGATTAGGTTTCCTGGCATTTGGTTTGGGATGGTCCAGGGCTTCACCGTCGAAATAGCGTCAACTGTGGCCTTTGGAGAAACATGCTCTCAAGGCCTTATATAAAGAGTCTGAGTGTGGCAGCAGAAAGGATGCGAGCAATTTCCGCTGCATAGTTCGTACATAACAGTTCTACCCGGACCCCAAAGGTAGGCAAAATAGTGGCCCAAGATCCCCCAAAACAACAGTCAAACAGGCTGTGATTCTACATACTTTGGTGCATACTCTGATCGGTGCGCGAGATTTTTTTCAACACGCGGGCCTTTAGTCCAAATTCCGGGTCCTGGCTTGGTGCCACAGATCTGTAATGTTTCAAGCTTACATTCCAGCAGTGCCTGACAGTGTCTCTTGTGTGGGCCCAAAGCGGCGGCGGCGGTAGCGGTGGTGATGGTGGTGTCACACAGGCTGCTTGAACTCCACTGTGACACTGTGAAGTGTCAGCAAACCCTACGCTTCCTCGCCAAAGCCGTAGACAGGTGCAATTATTATCGCCCCTTTCAAGCCGCTCCGTGGGGAACTTTACTAAACATAATCTTCACATACTTGGGTCGAGGAGTCTATTTACGATGATCGCTGCTAAAACAGCGCCTGGACGGCCCCGACGCCTTCCATCTAAGTTGTGCTTGTTCAGATCTCCAAAGCACGGCCCACATGAGCTCTTTCCCTTGACCCTTCACCAATTCAAAAAGACTTGGATTTGTGCCTTCTCCCTAGACCCGTAGAAGTTGACCTCTAGGATCTCGCTACACTGCACTGCACATGCCTGAATTGCTGTCCGACTCCTGTCCCTTTGCCGAAACCCTCCCCCCCGGAAGATATCCATACAATGACTGCGAGCTAAATGCATTACACTTTTGCTGCATCCATCATGAGGCTATGACGTGGCTACGGCTACGCCGACAAAGACCCCATGAACCACAAGTGCTCTTACTAAGATCCATTAACTGTCAGGTGACTTCCGCATCTGCGAGACAGCCATGGTGGGAATGGACAGAGAGAGGGCCGAGACTGAGTGGGAGCCGAAACTTGCTGCATCAGATCTTCAGAACTCGACGGAGCTACAGGGGCGGGACATAGTTTTGTGTAGGATTTCTGTCCTGGCACATACCAAGCTTGGGGGGCCGAATTGTGCATGCCCAGGTTAGCCATAAGATGCGCTATTGCTTGACTAGATCTAGGCATAGCTATGCTTCAGCTCTCAGCTACGTTCGGAAACTTCCACTCCTAACAATGCCCCTGACTTATTGAGATGTTCCATAGTAACCTTATGCCACGCAAGTCCCCTCTGAGGGTGCCGATGGCTGCCCCAGAGTCAGCTAAAGGCGGGCTCTGAGGAACATACGTTTCACTAGAGGAACGGGACCCGAGTTTTGGGGGTTTGGGGAGGTTGCGGGGGATGTAGGCTTTAGGCCTTTCGGCCCTGAACACGATTCCGGAAGATTGCCCCAATCCCTCAAGTGCCCTTCTTCAAAAGATGTAGGGCTGGAGAACGAGAAACATAAGGAACCGACGACCTCGTTAATTTAGCTTCGGTGCTCAGCTGGGATACTTAATGAGACAGACTGTCAGAAGGCTGATTAGACCACAACCTGTTAATCATTTGGGTTCTTCCCCCTTACAGTAACTGTTACCACAAGGGGTACTAGGAATTATAATCGCCCCTTGATAAGGCCCTTTAAGGACAGTTACTGGGTGGGGCAATGACCCAATTAATCTATTAGACCAAATCGTGGAGGAGCTGAAGCAGCCTTCAGGCCTCAGGAAGGTGATTATATTGGGGTTATATTGGGATAATGGAAAATAAAATGGAAGCTATGAAAACCATCATACATCATTCCTACATAACATTCACCCGTGGCCCCGAAATGCCGCGAATCGCCAACTCTCACTGCAAACATTTAACGAGTTTCCACAAATAAGGACCCAAAAACAAACCACATATACTATAAGCCTTATCATAGGTACCCCACTGACATGGATGCCTCAAGCATGGAAACCCCATGCGGTACATCTTGCGGTGACCTGTAGCATGGACCGCCACTGCGCTTCCGTCTCGGAGGTTGCACTCTGCTCCTGACTTCTAAGCTTTACCTGAACCCCAAAAGTATGTAGAATAATGGTCCTTTGGACTGTTTTTAGAGGTTTTGGGCCATTATTTTACCTACTTTCGCGGTCCAGGTAGGGTGCAGGCAAATCACGTGAATCCTTTAGCCCACATGAGAAAGCAATAGGTGAGCTCCGCAGCTCTACCTTTTCTTGCTTTGGTTTAGTAGGACATAAGGGAATACGTATAATCTCTATATTCTAGAAAATATTCCTTTATTCCCTACTAAACCCTAAACCCTCAGTAGGTTTTGACTTCAAAAATGCTGGTGAGGCACCGTTTCGACGTGAGTGGTCATCGCGTGAATCTCCTGTCAAGGACAGCAGATCTCCGAGTCAACGGCTGATGAACGGAACATCCCATGATAATAGTAATGATAGTAAGAAGAACAGAAAAATATTGGGGATAATAGTAATAGTAAACATAGTAATCTATCACTGATCACTTAGCTTTGGGGATCCAGCTATTGAACCTACATCCGCTCTAAGCCAAACCTCCAAGAAAGATCCCTACAGTACCCTACATTATATGAATATCCTTATATGCTAGCCCATCTGCCCCCACAGTACCCTATATACATATATTCTTATATAGTATCCTTATAACTGTAGCAATAAGAATAAAATACCCGATCATATATAGAACCTACGGTACCCTATATACAATATCCCGAGAACTATAACAATAGAAATGCAATGTCCCAAAGGACCGCAACATATATATATATATATACACATACATATCTATGTATGATTATAGGTATATTACATATATATTCTACGTATATGCATACATGGTCTTTCGCTCTCTCTCTCTATATATATATATATGTTAAGATGTATATTCCCTGTCATAATGAGAGGCTATAATACGCCAAAGGATCCTACTACACTACATCCTTGGGGCCCCCAGATGCTGGCCTTGTCGGCTTCGCCTGAAGTGATCTGCAGCACGCGGGCCCCTGCCAGCTGTCAAGAATTCCAGGGGTTGGGGTTCATAGGGTTTAGGCTTTATAGGGCTTAGGGTTTAAGAGCGTTAGGGTTTGGGGGTTCCGGTGGTTAAGAGCCTTAGGGTTTAGCAGTTCCAGTGGTTCAGAGCCTTAGGGTTTAGGAATTCAAGTGGACTCCGTTTTTCCTGGAGGAATAGACCTCAAATTTATAGGGTAGGTTGTCAAAATGATGGCTTTACAGGGAGCCCATCCGTAATGATAAGACCCCTAATATTTCGGGCACCCAAAAGCGTACGTAACTTGTGTAACCGACCATTAATGCTGCAGATATTGGAAGTCTGAATATTTTCGCAATTCGTGGACAGTGAGCCGGTGGCTGGGCGTACTTTGCGGAAGTTTTGTTGCATAACTGAGAACTGGCCATAGCGCGTACTTACGTTGTGCTACTTCGTGTAAGGGCTACTGCTGCTCAAAGTGTTCGCATCATCAGCACAAAAGGAGTATCGCATCGCGGGGCGTGCCATCTGACTACCTAGGACCTAGAGCAAAGCTTTCCCAAACTCTTGTAGCGCCGCCGTGGCAGCGCGAGGCTGCAGCAAAGGCAGCCGCCCTTTGTGAGAAGCTTCTAGAACAGCGCCCTGGTACCACGAGACATGCATTGAACCACATGAGGGTTTCCAAAAATTCAGACTCCTTTTTTGAACTCTACTGTATTGGGGTGTATGTTTGTTGGGACCCCCCCCCCCTTTTATGGTAACACCCACATTGCTTCTGAAGTAATCTCTGCGGGTGGCAGCCCTGGCTCCTATCTCCCGGCCTGCCACGTTGAGGAGCTCTGCTTCCTCCTGCAAAGGCAGGGCAACCAGAGAGCCACACGATTGTCATTTAAAGCAACAAATGTCTTTGGTTTGCACATTGGTGCATAAGATTTAGCAAAAGTCTGACATGGTTCTGATGCGTGGCTTGAGCAGGCACAGTAACTGCCACAGCACACTGCGTGTCAGCTGTAACAGATTGAGCCGCAACCTTCGAGCTTGATGCTTGTATCAAAGAAGTGCTCAATGTCATTTCCCGGTTCTCAGTGCATTCCCAGAACAAGGGGCTTGGACTTTTCTGGGTCGTTCCTGGCTGCAAATTTTCAGTGATGGAAAGGCGCGCCTCAGAAATGCTCCATCGCTTGACGTTGGAGGATTTCTTGTTCATCACAGACGCCTGCGAAAGGCGAGGCGAAGGCATGGTGCAGCCAGGGAAGCAAGCCACGTGGGCGTACATTTGGCTAGCAGGTCATACGGCTTAGCTATTTGGCCGCCTTGTTCATGGCTACAGCTCCCAAGTTACCTCTAACCCAAGCCTGCCTCCCAACAAATTCAAAGCACTCACGTCGGATATTTTCAACATGCTGATGGCCTGAAGAAATTGCTAGCCTGCGGGAAGCAGGCGGACTCAAGACTTAGTTGGAAAACGGCCCATCCTTGCCAGCATGCTTCTTCCAAGCTTAGATATAGAACTGCGCCTGCGCCCTACTAGTTGCCCACCCATCCTCACTCTGCAGTGATATTTCTGGCACCAATCACAAGCCAATGAAGCCTGCGGCAACCATGCCAGAGCAGAGCCTAACTTCTTTTCAGCAGGTGACCACCGGTCATCCTGTGCTAGTCTGTCTACACCTGGAACATTGAACATAACCAACTATCTGCCGCTGCGAGGTTGAGCCCCCAGCAAGCGCTAAATGCTTCCTAGCCTGCATCTGCATCACGCGGCCAAAGTAGGCGTAGTAGTCACTGGCCAGCCCAGAGATCATCTGCCAAGCTGGCTTGTTCCGTGGGTATGGACTTGACAGGGAACCCCAGCCTAAATTCTTGGCTTCCCCTTCTTGATGAGCGAAGCCCCCCTGACTTCAATGTGGGCAAGGCGAGCAGCGGACGCTCAACAACTGCTACCAGTGCCGTCCCCAGTGCTCAGCAGGTGGGTGAGTCACTCTCTTCTCTGCCTAACAATCCCAATTCTTGCACGTACTCGGAAAGCTACCTGCCTTAAACCCCGGCAAGCTGCGCCTCACCAGCATCCGACTCAATCAACGGTGCAAAGCAGAAGCTGAAAAAGGTGTCGATGCACAGTAGCAGATTTCCTTCCAAGACAGCTGTAACGGCGTGGGGTTCTTAGGCTGCTGGCTGCAGAGCCTGGAAGGATTTGCAGGGATGACACTACAAAGCTTCCTCGGCCCAATTCCTAAAGCAACGCCTGAGGCCCACACTGGAAAGGACGAACGCAATCTTGTTGTTTGAATGTATGAAGATAGACCGTCGGAGAGGATCGACAAGGATGATCTTAAAACATGGCCACGGTACAAGAACAGTGAGCAGTGGAAAACACAAAGTCCAAATTCCCAAGCCCTCCCCCGAATCCAAAAGACTTAGCCATAAACCCTGTGGAACTCTATAACAATGTCCCCCAAAATCCTAGAGCTCTGAACCCTAACCCCTGAAGCAATACAACAAAAACACACCAAAGCCCCGAACCCTTGAAACCTCTAAACTCCAAACTCTGAACCCTGAACCCTAGACCCTAATCCCTACCCCCCCCCTTAGCCCTTAACCCTAATCCCTAAACCCGATATAAGCCCTAAACCCTATATCAACCCTAAGCCTTAAACCCTAATCCCCTGTATACCCCCCCCCCCTCCCCATGAAAGGCTCAGTCGAGGGGACCTTGATAACACAAACTTGATGTGGTAGTTTCCTTCAACTTAGGGTTTAGGGTTTAGGGCCTTAGGGCTTAGGGTTTAGGGTTTAGGGCCTTAATCCCCTCCCCCTAGTATCAAACCTCGACCCCCCTAATACTAAATACTCCCAATGTCTAACAATATACCCCAACGGGGAGTATTTGATACTAGGGTGAGTGGGGGGTGTTTAATATTAGCGGGAGAGGATTGTAGTCCCCAAAATAAAGCAATCCTGGTTATAGGTACTCCCCAAAAATGGCCCCTAGTTTTGGAAAACCCCGCTATCTTTGGCGCACGGACCACGGCGTGTTCCTGTTGCTTGAAGATGCCCCCAGGCTTCTGTCGTCACCTCAGAGTGGCTACGTCGAAGTGCTGTACCTTCGCACAGTACATCAAAACGACATGGGCAACTATACCGAAACTACTAAACCCTTAAACTCTAAACCCCTAAACCCCTAAACCCTAGGGTTATCCAGTGGTTGTGAATAGTTGTTGCATAATCCAATCACCCTTAAGCCTAAAGCATTGAGTTGCCATCAAACCAGCTCTGTGGCCAAAATTAGCCGATATGCAAGCACTCCCCCCCACCCCTAATTGAATAATCAATATCGCACTCCCCCAAGTTACGAATACCCGCTCCCAACACCATTATATAATGAAGCGAGTGTTCAGTATTGGGCGGGGTGAGGTGGGTAGGCTTACTACTGGGTCGAGGGCCTTAATGTCGCTGTCAGCCCTTCATTCCCCTAGTTCCCAAATAGTTGTTCACGTTCTTTTCCATGTGATTCTCCACCGTGGTATCTTATGAGGTTTGGTGGTTATAACGCTAAACCCTAAACCATACATCCTGAACCCTAAACCCCGAACCCCAAACCCTAAACCATACATCCTGAACCCTCAACCCTAAGCCTTTCAAGGCTACTTCTGGATTCGGAGGGAAGTGACATTTGGCTCCCTTCCATTCGATGCAGTGAATGCGCTGCTGACCAGAAGGACCCCACAGTAGCCTTACTGCACGTGTATTAGCAGGGAATAAGCGAATACATAGGGGTTTAGGGTTTAGTAGGGAAGAAGGCAGGCAGCAGATTAAAGGGTATGTGAAAGTCCAATGGTCCAAGGTTTGAAAGGGTTCGGTGTTTCCGAAATTGAGGCTTTTAGCACTTATCATAATCACATTCCGTCTTGTTTGGTGCGAATCGCTGTTGGTAAATTAAATTGTGGGTTATGATGGGCTTCGTTTCGTCAAAGTCCGTAATGGTTGGGTACTGGGACATTTAGGAGATGTTCTTGTTCTCTTGAGGATTGAACCGACACAGTCTTTGATTGCAAGGGACTCTTCACGGAACGTAGCTATACAATCCCAATATAGTATATTCCCCTCTTCCCTGCTAACCTCCAGTACATAACTATGGTATAGGCTACCTCAGATACACCTCAGGATGATCCTGGCACCTATTCAGGCTCCTACAGGAGCCCGATGCCTCTGATGTTCCCAAAAAATTAAACACTTCACCAGCAAGGTTCGGCATTTTCCTCCCAGTTGCCTCCAAGACGTGGCATGCCCCAGAACAGTATACCCTGAACCCCATAACACTGGTAAGAATCGCGGTGATAACAGTCGTTAGAACAATAGTCATAGTTGTAATAATCCCCGGGGCTCCATGTCTATAAATAATGCCTACATTGGGCCCCAAGGTCTACAGATAGTCCCTACATTGGGCCATTTGGAGCCCCAAACCTGAAACCCCTATACCCTAAAATAGTATACTGTAGTTGTTATGACGGAATAGTCCCTTTACCCACCCTGCAACTTGACAATCAGGAGCAGGAGAGCTTCTACCACGCCACGCAAAGCCAGCCTTCCGGGGATGGGAGCTTGTGTTTTTAGGGTTTAGGGTTTGTTTAAAAAGGAAGCAGTGATCTTGAAGGAGCTTGGGTCCAACAGCTGTACCAGCGTGAAACTCATCAACTTGTCAGTAGCAATAGTGACAGCAATGGACTGGTGGTTTCCCAAAATGGGGGACCCCAATACAGACCCCAAAACACCATAATCCTTATTATAGGGACCCCCAAAATGGTACCCCTAATTTTAGGAAACTCCCAATAGTCGCAGTGACTTCCTCCTCAAGATGACCATTCCCATGGTTCAGCAACGTGAGGAAGCTCCTCAGTACACGCAAGCGCTTCGTCACCTGCCCTTTCCATTCCATACTGCAATTTGCGGGTGTGTATTTCTGAAAAGCCTCGAGATTTCCAAAGATCCTTAGTTTCCCAAAGGACCTTCTATAGAAGCCAGGTAACCCAGGTAGCCACAAGCAGGACGTACAGAGACCCCATCATGGGTAGTTCCGGGGCTGCTGGGTCATGAATGTGTTTTGTTACCCTAAGGGTCCAAGGACCTAAATAATAGGGTTTTAGGGCCCAAATACCACTAATAGTATAGTATATGGGCCCTCGAACCCTATTATTTGGGTCCTTGGACCCTTAATTATATCGTCCCCATATATCCCTGTATATCCCCCTATAACCCTTTTTAAAGGGAACCCTATGTTTTGGGTCCTTGGACCCTTAGGGTTAAGGTAGTTCTACATGGAGATCAGTTTTGAGAAGCAGCCGCGTTGGGGCAGACCCATTTGCACAATGCCACATTACCTTTCCTTTCCCTTCAAGTGGTTATAGGGACACATAGGGCTACTTATGGATAGATAGGTTGTCTGTAGGATAGAGTTTAGGGCTTACTTATAATCATCCAACCCATACAACTTTATGAGTGATGTGATGCCCAATCAGAGGATACTTGCTATTAACCCTAAACTCTAAAGCCTAAACCCTGAACCCTGAACCCTAATCCCTAAACCCTAAAGGGGTACAGGTTTGCCTTCAATCCGAGAAGCTGCGGTGTTTGTTCAGTCTCGTTGTTGCCCTTCCCACGCACCAAGGGTTCTACAGGGGCTATGTGGGTTTAGGGCTTAGGGTTTAGGGTAGTTTCACAGGAGTTGCTGCAGCCCCAAGCATCCAGCTACCTTCCAAGCACTTACTCCCTGTAGGAAGTTTACCAAAACCCCAAGCAACAAGTATTCATTGGTACTTGGACCTTTCATTGTGGGCCACTTCAGTTTAGTCTTCGTGCATATTCGTGGGCCGAATGCAGCTCCTCAGGATTACTATAGATTGGTGGAAGCGCATCAAACCTTGTCAGGACAACCCTAGCGTGAGGATCGGCTAGCTTAGCACAATGTGAAGCTGAAGTCCCGACCTTGCAGAATAGATGCAGACCTTGCTGTAGAATGGGTTATATTGGGGTTATATCGGGATTATATTGGGATAATGGAAAAAACATGGAAGCTACTAGAATGGGTTATGACCCATAACTCTATATTACCCCATATCACCCTAATATGGTAAACCCTGAACTCAGATCCCCCTAAGCCCTCAACCCTAATGGTTTTGATCTCTGAAAACATGTGCCGCGCGTTCGGCAGGCAACACCTTCCATCCTCACCTGTCGCCGACACCGCCGCATGCTCGGTCTCTGTCTCACATCTTTCGTATATTATAGTATATTATAGTATACTATAGCATATTATAGTTTACTATAGTATAGTATAGATTTTTGCAAAAGACCCCAAACAGTGGGCCTTGCCTTGCGGAACCTGCCAAAGTCAGTTCTCAAAGCTTGCTCTGCTCTGAACACTACCTGTAACCCCAAGGACTTACAGCTTTACCGGTCTTACCT
Organism: Symbiodinium pilosum; assembly: GCA_905231905.1. Lineage (NCBI taxonomy): Eukaryota > Dinophyceae > Suessiales > Symbiodiniaceae > Symbiodinium > Symbiodinium pilosum. The sequence goes on along the minus strand of CAJNIZ010004780.1, from coordinate 166,029 downwards.
ATGAACTAGTAGGTACTGGCTACAAAGCTGCAGGTAAGGGGGGGTAAGAGGTACACTCTATAGTCCCCCTTAAGTAGATAGAATATGGCTTTGGGTATATTATAATAAGATCCCCATATGCCCCTTATTCTATCTACTTAAAGGAGACTATAGATTGTGGCTCAAGATGATGGCGTTCGATCGAGCAGGGTAAGTCTAAAGAGGATGAATTGGTCCATTCCCAGCGTGCCCTATGAATTAACGGCATGACTGGCTTAGAGTTAGATCATGTCACGGGCAGGATAGGTCTTGGGGTATGAATGTGTAAGCATCACTTGCGTGCACCCTTGGGGTTTGCTTTGAGCTTTCTGGGGGCGTGTGTTTTGGAGGTTTCCAGGTTCAGCATCTACCTTTGGCAGAGGTCTAGCATCGCTTCCTAGGGTCGTGCCTCTGTTCGAAGGACTCCGCCGCCCCATGAATTCCTAGAGTGCGAGAATATGTTGGGCAGAAGGGCTGTTGGAAGCGTTTGTGGTTTGCATTCCCTAAGGGTCCAAGTACCTAATACAAAACCTGTACCACAAGTACTATGACCCAAAACCCAAGTATCTAACTATTGGGTACTTGCACCCTAAACCTTAAATATCTTTATATATCCCTGTTAAAGGGACCTAATTATTTGGTACTTGGATCCTCTGAATTTACCATGAACCCTAAACCTTATAGTACCTACATTGGGCTATTGGGCTCCCTAAGCCCTAAACCCTATATTACCTACATGAGGGTATTTGGCTCCCCGCACCCCTAACCCTATAGTACCTACATTGGGCTATTGGGCTCCCTAAGACCTAAACCCTATATTGCCTACATTATGCTATTTGGACCCCTAGACCCTAAACCCTCCATTACCTACATTGGGCTATTTGGACCCCTAGACCCTAAACCCTATATTACCTATATTGCGCTATTTGGAGCCCTAAACCCTGAAGCCCTATGTCCTAAACCCTAAACCCTATATTACCTACCTTGGGCTATTTGGATCCCTAAACCCTAAACCTTAGACCCTAAACCCTGCATTACCTACATTGGGCTATTTGGATCCCTAAACCCTAAACCCTATTCAGGCGTAAGGGGGGTCGGCCTCCAGGCTTCATCTCTTATTGGAGGGTTCAGGTTGGTTGAGTTCGGAAGGTGGTAAAGCTAAGTGGGACTGAGGGGCCTATGCTATCCCTAGGGCGCACTATGGGGTTTAGGGTGAAGGGTTTGGGGCATAGGGCTTTGGGGTTTAGGGCTCCAAATTGCCCAATGTAGGTACCATTTGTAGACATTGGGGCCCAATGTAGGCATTATTTCTAGACATGGAGACCCACGGTCGGTCCTATTGGTATTCTGTTCAGGCCCCTGTTCTTAGTAGCTAGGATTTTACCCTCCCTTGAAGTGGCCTTGCCAGCAGGCTCCCACAGAAACTCGTTTTTTGTTGCCTTGATGTACTGATCTACTTCTCGCGTATGCAACTCAGCGCTGCCAAGGAGGGCGGCCGGGCCAATCTAGCAGATCTCATGGCACTTTTCAAGGCCCCGGACCCCAATATAGACCCCGATATATTAGAATCCTTATCATGGGGACCCCCAAAAAGGTGCGATTTTGTTCAACTGCCAGGAGCACTTTGGGTGTCACTAACACTTGCCGTGACAGGTGATAGCTCGTCCGCCTCCTCCTAGGGCGTACATGCTCTCTCCAGGGGGAGGGGGTGGGTGGTTATACAAAAAAGATATTGGGGATATATAGGGATAATGGAAAATAAGATGGAAATTTCTATTTAGGGTTTAGGGTTATATCCCTCATTGTTCCGCAAAAAAAAAACCGCTTCCAGAGGTTCGGTCTAGCTCCTCGCGCAGTTGGTGTCAATGAAGGCCCAGCTGTGTCTTTTGGCAGGGATCCAGCTGATTTGAGGGAGCCTGTCGTTTACAACAGGTTTGATCTTCATGTTGAGTATTATGGCGAGGTACCTACTTCAATTGCTCATCATGCTGCTGCTGCTGCTGCTGCTGCTGCTGCTGCTAATAGGGGTACAATGATGTGCGGTAGCAGTACTCTTACTATTACTGTGACTAACATTACTACTATTTTTATTATTACCTAACTGTTATTATTAGTATTATTATAACCAGGACCAGTTGGAGGAGTAGTATGATTGCTGCTAGTATGGCTGCCGCTGCTGCCTCCTGTTGCTGCCACAGCTACGGGTACTACTGGGGGGGGGTTTCCCACAATTTGGGGAACCCCAATATAGATTTGGAGGACCCCCCACCCTGTAATGGTGGTATAATAAGAATATAATAGGACCCTAGTATAATCCTTATAATCCCTTATAGCCACTATTACTGGGTGAGGGGTCCACCTAAAACATAGACGCAATTACAAGATACTCCCTATAATTCCGTACCCCAATTTTGGCAAAGTACCATTTCTACTACCACCATGAGGCACTGGCTACTACTTCTCAAGCACCACTACAACTGCTACGTCTATTCCGAAGTAGTATGAGAATGAATGATTTAGGTTCGGGCTTTCAAATATAACCCCTATAACCTTATATATCCCCTATACACTGCCTTTGATATATCCCACTTCCAGGGGTCCCAACATGTTGGCAGGACGCTGGGAAATTTGCATAGTCGAGCCTCGCAAGCTTTTGGGTGTTTTCCCGTAACCCAGACGCTTTTCATGACTTCATCGGAAGTTATCTTTCCAAATTTGGCCTGAGGAAGCTGCTTTTGGGTTTCGGGGTTTTGGGCTTGCTGGGTGTAAGTGGTTGGGGTTTAGGTTGTAAGGTGTAAGTCCCCTTTGAAGAGCCTATTGAGAAGCATCTAGGGATCTGGAATAGTCAAGTTCAGGGCAAAGGATAGGATTTTCTGTAACCCTTCTTACTCACTGTTTAGGGGTCATCATAGGTTCAGGTGCGGCTAATGCACACTCTGTTCAGGATCCTGCTGTTGATACTTAATATCTGGTATGGCCCTGAGAGTATACTAGGGTTTGATGTAGGCCCATGATTAGTAGACCTCCCTCATTTTAAGGGCCTGAATATTAGGATCCCTATGCTGATCCCCATTAATTAAGGGGAGAGGGTTTATTAATCAGGGGTCTTGGTTACTTGGGTTTAGGGTGTCTTCCAAGGTCATACAGGGCTTTGGCATCAACAATATGACTTGAGAAGAATGCCTTTGGCCTTCTTGTATTTGCCCTTGATTTGACGTTTGGATGGGGTGGAAGAACTTACCTGTAACCCAGATACCTACAGTTTACAAGTAATCCCCTACGTAATAGGATATAACCCATGAAGCTGAAGGTAATTGGGGTTTCAGGTATGCATTTGAGTGGACGAGTAGTAGCTATCAATAGTGCACGGTGCTTGAAACTCCGGAAAAGAGTGCGCACATTCCGGTCCCACGTAGATCTCTGCTTGCATTTTGATTGTGCAACTTTCCAACACCCCCAATGTGAAGCAGACCTCTCTAATTGCGTCAGCTCTCTCTGTCTCTCTCTCTCTCATCTCTTTTGTGTCTGGCTGCGTGTAGAATATGGAGCGGTGTGATCAGAAAGTCGGAAGACATGGAGGAAAGTGTTTGGAAGGGATTGCTCAAAAAGGCCTCCTACCTCTCAAGTACAGGCGGCGGCCACGTCGGCGGGCCGTTCCCCCAGTGAGCTTTCAGCTTCTTACCTTTCTGATTTCTGGGAAGGGCTTCCTAGGTTTCGGTTTCATGGCATGGTTGGGGTGTCGTTCGGCCTTTGCGGGCATCATGATAATTATAAGCATGATACTCAGAGGCTCTCTTGACTTAGTAGGCCTACACAGCTTTACCAACATTATGGTCCTAGATTCCTTGTACAAGTATGTTGGCTTCATATAGTCCTCGAAATGAAAATGGTACTTGTACTATATATATATATGTATACGTGCGACTACAGTAGGGTATCCAAGAAATGGAGGCTCAAGGTTGGGTCCATCAACTTGGTGAAGCTACGAGATGACTGTCAAGATCCACGTCCCTAGAGTCCGAGAGCAAGCAATGTACCCATAGAGGAGTTTTGTAGTAGCTGGTTTGGCAGCTCTACATTCGTTTAAGGGTGTAGGTTACTCCCATTTTTTTGGGGGGGGGAGGGGGGGGGTGGTTATTGGTTTCTGTAGAATCCTCCCTCCAGAGCAGGTGCGAAATTACTTGCAGGATCTCACGAAATTAGTTGGGCGAAGGCACCGAGAGGGCTGGTGCTTAGAAGGGATTTGGGGTATATTACATGGGTTACAGGGACAAGCATTCATTAACGTCCAAGTGCCCCATAATCATATGCTCCCCCAATGCCCGTACTACAAGTGCTCATACCGAAATCCCAAAGACCCAAGAACGGACCATAGTCCCCCTGAAGTAGATAGAATATGGGGTGAATATGGGGTATATGGGGAGCTTATCATAATATACCCAAAGCCATGTTCTATCTACTTAGGGGTGGCTATACATGGACTCCTTCAGAAATAGGGGAGTTCCATTCCCTCATTCCCCTGAATCCAACCCCTAGACCTTCACCCCTGAGCCCCAAACCCTGAACCCTGAGACCCTTGACCTTGAACCCTGAAACCCTCAACCTTGAACCCGGAGACCCCAAACCCCCAAAACCGTAAACCCTGAACCCAGAGACGCTACACCCTGAGATCCTGAACCCTGAACTCTGAGACCTTAAGCCTAGCAGGTACAGCAAAAATGCAGGTGCAGAGACTCAGAAGAAACCGTGGATGAGAAGCCTAAACCCCAAACCAGCCCAAAAGAAGGCGACCAGGGATCCTCTTCACGAGGAGCCCGAAACCTTCAACCCTACCTGTAACCCCAATTACCTACAGTTTTATGGGTTATACACTTGTTATCTAGGGGTATATAAATATTCGGGCTTTAGGCTTTCGGTCCAGAAAACGGCTGAGATTCTGGAATTTGGGATCTAAGCCCCTTTGTCTGGGTGCTTGGACTGGGACCACCAGGGATATGCAAACAGATTGGTTCTTCCCCAGGACTTCCTCATGCCTCTGCGGACCTCTGCCTGAATCCACAAGCCTCGATGAGACAACTTCCTGAGCCTGATCTGCAAGGCAGATCCTGGCACTTCTGCTGGCTCATACAGTTCAATTACAACCCATTTTCAAGAGCATCTAAAGTTTGCAGAGTCAAGAAAATGAACCGGGCATCTAAGCCCAGGAACAACGAAGCAACTAAATCCAACAACAATCGGAGCATCTAAGCCCAAGAATAAACTTAGACATATAGACCAGGTGGACTCCCCACCTTGTAATAAGTACCATGGGGAGACTTATATGCCTATGGTCTATTGTACCACTATTACAGCGCGGAGGTCCACCTAACATATCTACGATGTCCATTGCGGCCTAAACCCTAAACCCCGAAACCCTAAGCCCTATGCCCAGGTATGTCATCAACGACACGATTACGATCGGGAGCCTGCAGGCCACTGTAGGACTTAGGGTTTACGGGTTTAGGGTTGTAAGGCGTTAGGGTTTAGGGTTGTAAGGTTTTAGGGTTGTGGGTTTTGGGTATAAGGGTCTAGGTTTATTCAGGATTGAGGGTTTAGGGTATCTCCAAACAATACAGGAACCGCTGCTACATCTCCAAAAAGTATCATTTTAGTCCTACAGATCGTTGGTTTCCGTGAAAGGGGGGCAAGAATACTTTGCGTTCTTGTGGTGCGACGTACTGAACCCTAAACCCTAAATGGTTG
>CAJNIZ010004780.1:103346-125235 GCA_905231905.1 Symbiodinium pilosum | reverse complement strand
TGGGGTCCCCCTATTCTGGGAAAGTACCACATATATATATATATATTGTATAGTGCACTGCTGTATATCCTTACACGTCCCTACGCGTCCCTATAGCTCCAAGTATATCCCTATAGCCGTACACCCGCTCCTGAAACCCCAAACCCTAATCCCTAGACCTTACATGGACGTGTATATGTACATATATATATATACACACTATGAACATGAGCTTATGAACACCACCATCCCTACAGATTCCTACGTGTGCCTATATATATATATATGTATATATCTTTTGTTTAACCCCTTTAACCCTACACCCTAAACCCTAATGCCTCTAAACCCTAGCTCTTACATCCTAATCACCAAACCCTTAAAACCCCAATCCCCCAACCCCACGTCCTAAGAGCCTTACTCCCTAAACCCTAAACTCTCAATCGCAGTCCGGGGCATCCTCTCAGTGGCCCTTTGCTTCCTCCAGGCCAAAGCCTGAATCATGTCAGTGGTTAGGGCGGCCCCCTTTAAAGGGATTACATAAGGGTTTAGGGTTTAAGGTTTAGGGTTTAGGGTTTATGGGGGTTATATGGGACTATGTAGGGATATATGGGATCCTTAAAAGAGAGTAGATAGGGGATACATAGAGCCTTTTGAAGGGATTTGGATACATAGGGTCAGGGCTTGAGCCTACCTTTTTAAAGGGGTGTTACAGGGGATGTACAGGACCCTTTTAAAGGCGTTATAGGCGCAACGAAAAAGAAAATGGTAGCTGTCATACTAATATTCAGATTCTTATTGTTATGGATTTATGGTGTACCCGTAACCCCAACTACCTAGAGCTTTATGGCTTCTATTTATTGAATAAGGGGAATCTCTCCTAGACTGTCGGTAAGGGGGGTTGCAGGTACTCCCAATGTAAAGTAGTATTGGACATTCTTCTCGGGTATAGTCTTTACAAGATGGGTTGAATTTTACTGACATGATCTAACCACCACAGCACTGTGTCATGTAAAAGCTTATGCAATAGCAACGGGGCGGCTTTTGGGGACTCTTGAGATGTGGCTTCAGGGACATGCAGGGTTTAGATGTTGGGGGTTAGGGCTGTGGGTTCGGGGTTTAAAGCAATATCATGGGCTTTCAGTGTCTGAGAAAGTTTTTGGGGAACTGCAATGGCAGGATCCTGGGATTTGCATTGATGACTTCTCGAGTGATCTTTATTTCGGGGATGTTTGTTCGGGCTGTTTTTGCGCATGCTGAATTTTAGGTCATTCCCTGACAACAACAGTTTCCGCACAAGGTATAGGAGCCATAACAGCCCCATGATAAAACCCCGTTTAAGACAATTACTGTGAGGGGGAAACAGCCAGCTGGACGTCAGTTTTGCCACTTATATCGTCAATGGCAGGACAGGACCTGATACTGCAGGCTTTGTTTGCTGTTTCCTGGCATTACTAATTATGGCAGGTTTCGGCTCTTAGTTTCGTGTTACTGGGCGTAATTATGTGGTTCTGTGTTGTTCTTGTGTTTTGTTTGCGGGGTTTTATGCTCGAGGGTTTAAGGAACGGAAGTATGTCTCCGCAATCGTGTCTTCCTTGGGCTCTCTCTATGGAATCCCATGTCATAAAGTGCTTAAGCATGTTGACTGGTGCGGTTCTGTTATCCACTGTTCAGCATATGAGCTTAATATTTCCTCACACGCACCACATTGTACTTATGAGAATATCTTCACCCCGAATCAAACCTTACACGCTCAATCGTGGTTTCCATTTCATCTTCCATGCCCTTTTCCGTTTGATTCTCCACTACTTCCCTAGATCCTATACAACCCCCTTACAATCTCTAGATAGCCCCTTTAAAGAGGGTCTATTATGTTGCCTCTGCGCCAGCAGTCGCGACTTGAAGGCTGTAGTACCCACGGTTTAGGGTTTAGTGTCCCAGGGTAGACACATTCCAAGGCAATTACTTTAAGTTATGGAGTATATACCCATCAATTAACGCGCAGCCACTAGTAAACTGCTGATAGCTGGGAATACAGGTAAACCCTGAACCTCAAGCCATGAAGTGATTTCCAGTTTCTGTTCTACTATACAAACCTTTTACATACTGCCGCTATATAACCCTGTTTAGTTCTAAAGGGCCCTACTGAATTGTAGTTACTTGGGCTTACAGGGTTTCAGAGTTTACGTGTAGGGTTGGGAGTAGAGATTTCCGAGCTGCGGTTGGAACAGTCCCAGGCGGAAGTAAACTAGCCTTTCGCCTATCGCTGCCCAAATGAGCTATGGTCTGAACTCCTAGTATCCCCCTCAGTAACTTCTTTAATGCTCCGTTATATAATCCCCCTTATGATCCCCGATATGACCGCCCTAAACCCTAAACCTTGAATAGTCCCCTCTATAACCCCTCTAAACCCTGAATACCCCTATATAACACCTGTTTGAGGAGTTTAGACTATAGCTCAGATTCCCCCTTTAAGGAGTTTAGACGATAGCTCAATTGTTTTTTTCTGTTTAGAGCTATGTCTCAGCGAGATTCAGAACAGCCCTGACAGGATCTGTTCTTTGACTTCGTAAACCCTCAACCGGGCTTAGGGTCTAGGGTTAAGGAGATGAGGGTCTGTTGTTTGGGTTGCTGTCAAGGAGCCGAAAACTTAAGGTCCCGTAATATGGGTATATAGCAACAGAATAGGGTTCTGCTTATTATAGCTATTTCATTTCACTTCCTTAACAGCAACCCAGTAAACCCTTCCAAGCTGTGAGCCAATTACCTGCATTTCTATGGGTTATACCTATTCAGTAGGGGTTAATTTATAGAAAACTTTAGGTAAGTGGAGTTACAGAAAGTAAGAAACTACGGCCGGCCTGGTTTGACCACTCATGATCAGGTATGCTGAAGCCTCCAAGCAAGGCCGCTGCAGTGTGGCAGTTGTCCCCAAAGGTCCATGTAGATACGTAGCACATACGTAAGCCCACAGCTGTTTCCATACATGACATGTGCATTGGGGCCCAAGTATATACTACAGTAGGTAGCTGCATGGACGTTTGGATGTTAAGATGTCGATTGTTCGTTGGGATTGGAGGTTGCTTTCAGAGTCAAGAGTTCAGGGTTCAGGGTGCGTGCTGTGCAATATTGAAACAAATCTGGAGTTTGTGACGCGTTACTTGAGAGGAGAAAGCTGATGTTTGTATTTCCGACCCGTGTAGGGAATGCTAGCAGCACTAAGTGGACTGAAGGCTTCCGGGTCAGGGCATCATGAACCCAAAGGGTCCATGAAGGGACAACGGATCGTAAAACGCCGCATAGTATTTCTGCTACTTTCAGAAAGTGCTTTCGAAGTTGTTCTTCTTGTTGGTGACACTGGATGCAGGAGGACCTGCGTCTACAAACATTGTCAGAAAGTTGCCAATAATTGGGGGGGGCGGGGGGTAACAGCGTGCTACCGGACCTAGCCTCCACACTGAGTGTTACGTACATTTGCACACATTCGGCACCTGATGATTCGTGCCCGGTTCAGTTTTTCCCACTGCTGCCAGTGTTTCATATATTTCCCTCAACGCGGAGCTGATAGTTTTTACGTTGTGAAGCTATTTGTTTTCTAGCGCGTGTCACACAGTTTTGGCCGCCTGAGACCGTTCTGATGTGAGATCCGTCAGTCACAAGATATCCACAAGTCTTCTTGCCTCAGCTTTTATCTGTTCTCGCCACAATTGTCTAATACATGCCAGAAAAACAGTGGCACCTTGAGAAATCATTACCTGTGCATGGCCAATGCAGGTGGGGGGTATGAAGCATATTTCATTCAGACTTACATTAGTGGCACGGGTCCCTTGTCCCATTGCCACTCCTTAAAAGAGCTCCAGCCACTTGTGATTCAGAGCCGTGCCGACTCAATACTATGTTTAGGACACAGCTACTGTGTGCCAGGCTGCCATGTGCACATCCTTTTTTCTGCGAGTCTACGCAGTCTGGGGTCCGAACTTCGAACACGTTCTTGCGTTGACCTCCAGCACCTCTATGCCAAATCCAGTAATGACGCGTTTAAGAAGGTCTGAGGCTTTTGAGGAAGTTCTGCGGCACCGGGTCCGATGCCGCATTTCTCAACATTAGAAGACTGTGCGTCTGCACCAGTAAAGCACGGATTCAGAGCCCAACCCAGGGGCTCTTGAGCCCTAAAGTCTGTAATCATTACTTATACTGGGCTCTTTGGATCCCAACATACCGTTACATATTCCTGATACACTTATACAGTACCTACTGATATCACCTACGCTGGGCTTTGTGCAGCCCTGGTACGATGCTATGAGACCCCAAGCAACGCAGGCGGAGCTAAAGAAAGAAGTGGCGCAGGAGACGGAGATGCAGGAGGCAAGATGGAAGTGCGCTTTGGGGTTTATATGAGCTACGGGCTAAATTTAGGTTGAGGGGACCTATAGGGGACTATATAGGGTTTTGGGGGGGGACTAATTAAGGGATATACTACAAATTTAGTCCAGGGCTCATGTAGGGTCCCCGCACAGTGCTTTGCAGATGTTACATGCAGTTATACCTTACAGGGACTTACCACCCTGAGTGGAAAAGGAAATGGAGGTGCGCTTTAAGGTGTAAGGTTTAGTTGCAACACCGATTAGCACTCAGGCACGAATCCTTAAACGCAAACCATAGTACATATAAGAACACAAATACGAAGACTACATAGAAATATATATCTATATAAATACCCAAATACGTCTCTATGTGTGTGTGTGTATATATATATATATACACGCCAAGAATCCGGACGTCCCTAACCACATCCTGGTCGAGTTGCTCCAGTCCCCTCAAAGAGAATCACATGTCTCGGGGGGGCATGGCCTGCTCAGAACCGGGGGGGATGCACTGGTCCTACAGGTCCTGGTTATGTTGGTGAACCTGGAGACCAGACTGATGAAGCTGGAGGACGACGTCCTGGTCGCGCGAAGGAGACCGGAAAGGTCCCAATGGATGCAGCCAAAAGGCAGCTGTGGACAAGGGTATAAGCCTACGTGGTTAGTTCCCAAAATTAGGGTCCCATTCTGGTACCCCTAAATAACAGGTGCCGTGAGATAGTCTATAACCAAAAGGGGCCCATGATTTTGGGAACTACCCACATGATTACTAACGGTATTCCTTTACAGTCCTGTGTTCTAGTATGACATACTGCATAATCTGCTTTATGATTGAATAAATCCCCCTACAGCGCAATTCTCAGAGACCTCTATGAAAAAAGCAGCCTCGATAAAATGTTCAAAGATCTTTCCGTTTGATTGTCTTTACACCTTTTCCCAAGCTTGAAACCTTGTATAGTCCCGAAGAGTGCAACCCCTATACACATAATCCCTACGGGCTCTAGAGCCTCTTGAAGGAACTTTAATCGAGTAGAAGAACCCCCAACCCTTATAGACCCCAAACCCTACAGACCCTAAGCCCTCAACCCTATAGACCCTAAACCCTCAGCCTCAGCCCTATAGACCCAAAGCCCTCAGCCCTATAGACCCTAAACCCTATAGACCTTAAACCCTCAAACCCTAACCCTATAGACCCTAAACCCTATGGACCCTAAACCCTCAACCCTATAGACCCTAAACCCTAAAGCCCCTAAACCCTTCACCGTGGAGGTCCTTCAAGGAATGCAGTCAGCCGTACGGGCAGCCGATAAGAAGCATGAGGGGCAGGCCCCGATTTGAAGTACGAGGTTTAGTAGTTTAAGGTTTGGGATTTAATGGGTGTATGTAATATGGCTTAATGGGTTAGGGTTTAAGGGATTAGGGGTTTAGGGTTTAGAGGTTAAAATTAAGGGGAGAGGTTTACCTAAACCCCCAAAGTAGGTAAAATAATGGCCCAAAACCCCTAGATATAGCCCAAAAGGCTACAAAAGGCTATTCTTCTACATACTTTGGGGGTCCAGGTAGTAGTTTAAGGTTTGGGATTTAGTGGGGGGTTTGGGGTTTAGGGCTTAAGTACGCCCAAAAGTGATCTGTATATAGACTACTGGCCTTTTAAGAGTAGCGCCTCATGGGGTTCAAAATAAGTTCGTGGGGACGGTAAATTGGTTTCAGATTGGCCCTAAACCCTAAATCCTAAACCCTAAGCCCTAAGCCCTAAACCCTTCATCTACCGTTGGTAGGGCCTGAAGCTGGGCCTATGGGCTCTAATAGCACATCCGGCTTTGCAAAAGTAACATGGAACCACATATGCTGCTCTCCTTTAAAGGACTGTCATCTTCATAACCCTAAGGGTCCAAGCAGCTAATAATCAGATACTTGCCCCAAACCTGTACTATTATTACTATTACCCAAATCCCAAGTACCTAATTATTGGGCATGGACCCTCTGGGTAAGGCCTCTTTGGGTGGTTCCATGTTACTGGTCCGTGTTGGTTTGGGGAGGTTGCTGCCAGGGTGGGGAGGCCAGGGAGTTGAGAGGTTCCGGTTTCAGGATCTGAGTCTTTGACTTACTGGTTCTTAGTAGGGAATAAGGAAGTCGATATATCCTCTATGTAAGATATTCCCTTATTCCTACCGAGAAACACTCAGTTTCAGTGGACGTACAGCGTTCAACCACTTACTAGCGCTTGGGGCAGCCGTCACTTTCCCCCTCAACCTGCGACTGTTTCTAGGTTCGTTGGTCTTTTGGCACCCTCTCCCTGGGCAATTTAGGGCCCGTTCGATTCCATGCCTGCCGCAATGAATGCCTGCTCTGTGAGTGTCCGCGTACTCTGGTACCAGGGCTTCAGGTACCCAATATCCTCTTGGACCTTACGACCCATTCACAAGGTACCTGGCGCGTGGAGACTTTAGGGCCGCTGGCTAATCACAGTTTAGTAGCAAGTACCCTACAATTAGCAGGTATAGCAGTATACCCCATGAATCTCTACGAAGTGTTACAAGCCTCCCAGCAGTGACAGGAGGGCACCCTGAAAACCAATCCCTCAACTCTAAGCCCTTAAACTCCCAAGCTCTCCAACCCTACACCCCTAGACTCCCAAATTATATGAGCTGCAAACTAACCTCCTGAAAGGGGATATAGGGGAGTGTTATAGGGCTTAGCCGGGCGGAATCTAGGAGTGTAGACTATAGCTCATCTATTCTGAGCCCTCCTAATAAACTCTCAAACCCTAAACCCCTAAACCCTAATCCCCTAAAACCCTAAACCCTTAATCCCTAAAACCCTAAACCCTTAATCCCTAAAACCCCACACCCTAATTCTTGCACAGGAGGGCCTTGTCAGTGAGCTGCTGAAGAAGCTCTCCAGCATGCCAGGCCATGGAATTAGTTCTCTTTGGGTTTAGGGGTCATAGGGTTTCGGGTTTAGGGGTTAGGGCTTGGGGCTTAGGGTTTAGGGGTTAGGGCTTAGGGTTTAGGGCTTAGGGTTTAGGGGCTATAGGGCTTAGGTTTGGGGTTTGGGGTTTAGGGCTTAAGGTTTAGGGCTTAGGGTTTGGGGTCTAGGACTTAGGGCTCAGGGCTCAGTTGTTGTTTGGAGGTTCACGGTACATGACGCAATGGGTTCAGGGTTTCTGTAATTATGCCCTGAGCACTGTATACTTGGCACATGGAACCGAATCTTAACCATAGATTAGGGGACCTATGGCGTAAGTGCAACAGTGATAGGGGTATCAAAACTCCGAACCTCCATTTAGGGGTTCCCCAAAGTAGGGATTCCCATGGAATTCAAAGTGAGTTAGATGAGCAGGACGTTGCAGATTTGTTTCCTGCCATGGCTTCAGCAAAGCCAATCTGTGTTCTCAAATTCTCAAACATTACGTTGGAAGCTGTGGCTCCACAGCCCCGGGGTCTCTTCTTTGAGGGACCCTCGCACTCAGAAATACATTAGCATTATGTCCCATTAATAAGCCCAAAATGCCTGAATTGTAGCCCTTTATACGTAGCTTACCTAGCCCGTGCGCGAAACTAGAGGCCCACAAAGTATAGGAAAGACCTTTGCATTCTTTGCGGGCGTGGGATAAGTTCTTAACCCTAAACCCTAAACCCTCAAGGAATCCACGTCTTCAACACATGGCAAAGCGCGGGCAGTTCTTCGCGGAAGCTTCTTGTTTTTCTTTATCTTCAGCCTCAGCCCTAAGTGCAGCTTTCTTATTGCTACAGCCAGCACTAGCATGTTGTAGTCAACCTTGACCCGCCCTCCCACCTTAGACGAGGGGGATTCCACAAAAGTAACATTTTGGGGTCTATACTGGAGTTCCTCCATTTAGGGAAACTGCCAGATCAATGTCTTGGACTGCTCTTTGGTTACCACCCAGACCCCAACAGGATCTAAAGATTAGATCCCTGAGAAGACTATGGGGAATTGTATAGGATTTATAAGGGTTATCATGGCTTTGTATAGGGGATCTAATTTTTGGATCCTTCCAGGGGTCTGGGTAGATCTGTTCTTAGCCTTTGGTTACTACCTACAACCCCAATTACCTACAGTCGTATGGATTATACCCTTTAATTAGGGGGGAATTACTACTAAGCTGCAGGTGACAGGCAGATCAATTCTCAGCATCTGAGCGATATCTCGTCAAGGCACGGGCTCTGTGATGAAGGAGGAGATCTCGCAGGTCCTGGGCAATGGCGAACGCCGAGACCCTCAGGACTAGGGTACTTGGAGGGTCATGGAGACTTAGTAACTAGGTTGATATTGGTAATAATGGATGGTAATAATTGAAAAGAAAATGAGAACTACTATATGATATTTAGGGTTGTGGGTTTAGGTTTTAGGGCTTAGGGTCAGGGGTTAATAACGGGGATAATTGGGGATATTATATGGCTTATAGGGGTCATTAACCTACTTACTAAGTCGCCGTGACCCCCCAAGTAGTCATAGTTTCTAAGGATTGTTTATGCAGAGTATGCTCTAAACCCTAAGTCCTAAACATGGGTGTCTGCATAGCCTGCATTAGGTGCAACAGAGCCTCTGGCTGTGATGCTAGTCTGCACGTGCTTCGTTGAAGTTTTGTTTTTCCATGCATGCAGCGGTGGTGTTCTTCGGTTTCGGACAAATGCCGGAGTTTCCAGCAATTAGGGTCCCCTTCTCATACCCGCAAAACGGGATGCTTTATTGTTGCAAGCTCCTCATGATCGAAATGGTATTTTCCCAATACCCAAAATACTATAGTGGGAAACTGGGAAACCCTAAATATGGTCCTACGCTTATAGCTTCAAATATAGATCCCAAAAATACTACATAATGGGAAACTGGGAAACCGTAAACATGGACCCTGACTTATAACCCTAAACCCTAAACCCCAAACCCAGGATTATTATAGCTTCAGGTTGGTGTTTAGGGTACGCAAGTCGTGGCATTTTATCACAGGACGCAGGAGATCTAGCGTGCTGGCTGTAGCGTCACACTTCAGCTTGTAATGTACCTAGACCCTCCCCTACCCTCTATTAGGGCCTCAGTACCCACTATTAGGGACCATATATCCCCAATTAAGGGTACAAGGAGGGTCCTGGTAGAGGCCCAAATACTGGCCGCAAATGCGGTTGTAGTTTCCTTGTATATTTTTTGGTATAGAGAAACTGAAACGAACCTTCGAATGATACTTGGCTAGCATCTAGGCCCTGCATTGGGTCAGGGCGGAGAGATTCGGGAGGCCATTAATGCGCTTCCTGCTTTGCACCCAAGCAAGACATACGGTTTTGGGCTTCAGGTGTCGGAGCACTTGACAGCGCTACTAGAAAGTCGTCTTGGCAAGCGGTCATGATCCAATGCAACCCTACCTTGAACCTACCTTGTTTAGTGATAACAGTGTATGAAGCATCTGAGGGGCAGTCATCAGGTCTTCAATCAACCCAACTTTGCAAGATATTTGACTTGATGTTATGGACAGAAAGGCTTCTTAGTGCCCTAGCAGTGCTGGCAGCGCACACCTTTCGCGTACCGGCAGCACGCTATCAGGATGCGCTATGAAAAGCCTTTTCTGATCCGTGGCTTTTGGGCTGTCGATAGTGCACTGCAATGCCATTACCAGTTAATGTTGTGTTGTGGGGGTTTCCCAAAATTAGGGGTACCATTTTGGGGGTCCCAATAATAAGGATTATAGTATTTTGGGGTCTATATTGGGGTCCCCTTATTTTGGGAAACTACCATATAGGCCTATGCTTTCAGGTGGTGGTTCTGATGAGGTTTGTTCTGACCCTGCAATTGCGGGAGGCTGCTTCGCCCCAAGAACCAAACGAACGCGTGGTTGACTTGCCGAACGTTAGAGCTTTATTCGAATACAAGGCCTTACTCGCGCTTTGAAGCTTTAGAGCGTAGTATCATAGACTCAAGAGACCGAATAAGGCTGCACCACAGAACTTGTTCGAGCGGCTAACGGGACGGCCTGAACCTCAGAATTCCTGAAGGTGTTGTAAGCTTTAATTTAAGATTCTGAGTTCAGCATTTGGGGTATTGTGGGACTATCCTGTTGTTCGGCAGTTGGGCAGTGCTGGCCGTGTTTTTGCATCATTGCAGCAGCCAGATCGAACAAAAAAGGTTACAAGGTTCCATGTGGGTATATTTCAACATCGTGCTGCTTTCCTCGGCTCCTTTATCAAGGACTACATTCTAATGACAGAGTGTAACTAGGGACCCTAACTTGGACACATACCGATGTAATATCAGTCATGCGTCTCAAGGGTATGATTCTCGCACATCCGGGCCGAAAGCAACTCCACCCCTAAGAGCCAAGGACCCAATAATAGGGTTTTAGGGCCCAAATACCATAATATGAATGGTATTGGGGCCCTAGAACCCTATTATTTGGGTCCTTGGACCCTTAGGGAACTCCACCTTTTGGAAAAGCTGTGTCGAGGACTACAGTCGAGACTCACATGATCCATTGAAAGGCCAAATGAATTTCTGTGGTGATTATTGTTGGTGGACCCTAAGCCCTAAACCGCTAAACCCTAAACATTGCGTTGGGTACTGCCCCCAAAAAGTAACAGCTAGAATATTGTCACATTATAGTCGTTACAGCTGTACTAAGCTTCTAGTAGTACCCCTGAGGGTGCAGTACCCAAGTGAATAGTAGAGTAAGTTGCTGCTAAGTAACTTACAACGTAAACAATAGGGTTTCCTCATTATATTAACTTTGAAATTATCTCCCCTATAATCCCTGTAGTTTCCATTTTCTTTTCCATTATCCCTATATAACCACAATATATCCCCCTATATAACCCCATATATTTTTTTAACGGGACCTAGGGTTTCCATTTTCTTTTCCATCATCCCTATGTAACCCCCAATATATACTTCTTAACAGCAACCCAGACCCTAAACCCTAAACCCTAAACTTTAAACTTTAAACCCTAAAACCAAAACCCTAAGCCCTAAACCCCAAAACCCTAAGCCCTAAACCCTAAACCCTAAGCCCTAAACCCCAGTGGTTGTAGCTTAGCACTTCTCTTCCTGCCGCTGCGGATGCCACATCAAGGCTACAATTTCTAGGAAAGAGGCCCATATGCTAGCTTCCAAAAGATTGGACCCCGAAACCCGGGACTCTAGACCCGACAGTAGGACCTAAACTCCAGACCCTTAAGCAAATCTTCCGCATCTTACCCCTAAATTCTAAGCCCTAAATCTTGAACGCTTAAACACCCGAGGTCATAGAGGAGACCACCTGGCTCCTAACCAACTCCGGACAGAAGATAAAGGAGCCAACGCCACTGCCTCAGCTTGGGGTTATATGGGGTTTTATAGGGATAATGGAAAAGAAAATGGAAACTACAGGGATTGTAGGGGTCATATAGGGATTATATAGGGATTATAGGGTACATGTTGGGGTTATATTCCCCTTTAAGATGATAGAACATGGCTTTGGGTATACTATAGTAAGATCCCCATATAGCCATATACCCCAGATTCTATGTACTTAAGGGGGACTACCTGGTTTAGGGTTTAAGATGTACTGTTTATGGGGTTTGGGCTCCCGGGTTTGGGTAATACAAGGCTTGTACAGGGGCCATGTAGGGTTTAGATAGGCGCCTAAATGGCCAACATTAGAGATTTAGATTTAACTGGGTCTATGCAGTTCCTATTTGTGGGTCTTCGAGCTCTATACTATAGGGGGGTATGTGGCCGTCTACGTAGGGTTTGGGGTTCATGGATAGTGATGATTGCGAACATGCAAATGGGCATGAAAGCTGTGTTTCTACAGATTTATAGGGGTAATTACAAATAATGGGGGTTTTGACCATGACAGCTCAAGTACCCAAAGAGTACGGTGTCCAGATTACACAGTGGTACTTGGAACCCAAAGCCCCCTTCCTTGGGTACCTGGATGCTTGGGTGCGTTGAGGTCTTTGCAGCTCTGTTCTCAAATACCTCGGGAAACCTCATCATGCTTAGGATGCCAGGCTGAGTGCCAAAATTTGCCATCGGGCAAAGTGCCCTGGACTGAAGTTCGGATGCAAGCTGTAACTTGGAAGTACATCCTGCAATCCCAAGTACGTACAGCTGAGTGATTCACCCTTAGTGGCTGTACCCCGTAAAAAATCTGCGTTTTATTGAGGCTAGGTAAACCTTAAAGCCCGTAACGCCCCGAAGACGTGATAGTGTTTTCCCTTTGCCTTTCCCGAATAAAAGTCCGATACCCTACAACACCCCTTTTCACGATGGAATGTCCCCGTACAGGGGCAGTAGTCTTTGCAGGGTCCCTTTGGGTCCACGTCATGTTCGCGGAAAGTGGACGTTTCTTCCACTCCATTAGTACAAACCAACTAGAGCCATGCGTAGGTTCCCTAATATTTGGGTCCTATATACCCCTACATAGTCCCCTAATATCACTATATATCCCCTTAGGACCCCCTTTAAAGGGCCCCTAGTGTTTGGGTCCTTGAACCCCTAGGATCTGTTGCGAGCTGGAAAGTCACGGCTAAGCCCTACGCCCTGAACCATGGAGTCCTGGTACCGACCAGTCTTAATGGGAGTTTAGGGTTTAGGGGTTTAGGGTTAGATTGGGTTATATTGGGGTTATATTGGGATCATGGAAATATAATGGAAAGTGCAGTGCAGGGTTTAGGCGGTGTATTGCTTAGGTGTTTCTTTCCAGGGTGGGGTGCTTTTCTGCGGTCGCCCCCTTTCCGTGCAGAAGGGTGTTTGTCAGCAGGACCCCCAGAAAATCCTTGAGAAAAGCCCTCCTTGCCACGCCTCTCCAGTCTCTGTACGGCGGGTCTACACCATCAAAACTTACACATGAAACCCTGCAGGGAGGGGGCTTGGAGTAAGCTAACCAACTACGTCCGCTGAACAACCCTGTGATAACCCTGCCGTAGCCTTTCAGAAGCAGTTTGCTTGGACCTGTCTTAACTTAACTATAGTAATCCTAAACCCCAGTTGTTCAAGCAAAATCCTAACCTTCAAACCTAAGCCCTAAACACCACGTCTAAATCCCTAAACTCCCAAATCCATCATGAAATTCCCTTCCCAGGCCAGGCTACTGCACCCTAAACCCTAAACCCTATGGAACCACAATATTGGTGATTATCTAGGCCCCTAAACCCTATACCCTAAACCCTAAACCCTAGATAATATCAGGCCGGGCTACTGCACCAAGAAGCAGCGCCGACTGCAGGCCGCGTTTTGGGGGCTTCACGTGGACAGTGCTCTGGTTATGCGGGTAGTATATAGGGGTTATATAGGGGCTATATAGGGGCTTATATAGGGTTTAGGGGAGTCCCTGATGTAGAGTAGGATCACATCATCGTTTCGGGGTTAGTATTTACAAGGAGGGATTTTCAGACGTATGCTCCTTTTTTTAGGGTACCCTGTATATGTCAGGGGCCGTCTTATGATGGGAATCCAGATAATTTTCAGACTCCCCCAAGTGAAGTTCAGGGCTTTAGGACTTTTTTTTAGGTTTACGAGACTCACGCCTCAAGGTATCTGAGTGGGAGTGTTTTTGTGCCCACAGCATCTACTAGACAGACTGCTGGACCCGCTGGTTAAGGAGTACAAGGATCCTGGTAATAGATGGAGCTGCAAGCGCACAGAAACTAAAGGAAGGAAGTTGCTTGTAACCCCAATTGCCTCAGTTTAGTAGGAATAAACACCCCAATGAATGGGTAGCATCTATAAAGCTGTCCTTGTAAAGTACTACATAATCCCAGTGTCCATTTCATTTCCCGTGGTAGTTTGCATTTTCTTGTGCATTATAAACACTCTGTAAATGCCTGATACCCGCTTTAAAGGGATCTCTCCTGAACCCTAAAACCTGAACCCTAAACCCGAAAGGCGAGATTACAGGTAAATTTGAGCTGGATCTCGGCTTGGGAGGGTGCTGAAGCATGGAGTTGCGCAGCACTTTTCTCTCGAAGGCTCTTCTAAAAATGTTACTGCATGCTGGAACCATCTTGGTTGCTGTTAAGGAACTTAAGTTACCATGCTATGGGCATATGGCAAATAAAAGTGTTCCTGTCCTTGCCACAGTTACTTAGCTTATGTTTTTTTAACAGCGTCCCAGCCATTGTAGGGACTGCAGAGACGTCGAATGTAGGAAGAGATCATCACGCTTGGGACTTTAGGGTTGGGGGTATACTTGGAGGGTCAGGGGGACTTACTAAGTAGATTATTAAGCCCTATACCCATATATAGTGTAACCCCAATTATCTCCATTGTTAACCTATAGTTATTAAGTCCCCATAGCTGTATGGCTTTTGGCCTCAGGGCTTGGATGCAGGTGTCTAAGGTGCGTGAACATCCATACTAGAACGCACCTTGTTCTAAATCCACTTGCAAGCGCCAGCTCCATTGCGAATCGCTTGGAATGAAGGGCACAGTCAGTCACGGGGAGCATGGGATTTGGGTGCTGGTGATGTTATGTTAGAGCTTCGGGAAGCTGATCTTATCCTGCGCACTTAGGCTTTCAGGGTTTGGTGCGTGTGACATCATCACTCACTACTGTGCCCCGACCGAAGTTCCCTGAGCTTTGTTCTAACTTCTGGAAAATCCTCTGCCTCATGTTCAGCTAGTTGAAGAAGACTATGGCATAGAGGGGAACTGCAGTAGTGAAAACTGAAAGTTCTGAGCGTAGATACCATGTATGAAGCCTCAAGGGCGCCAAAACTCACCTGGCCCTACACACCTCAAGCCCCCGACCCCAGTCCATTGTCCATAGACCCCAAACCCTGCACCCAAAACTATAACCCCCTCCTTTTACGGGCCCTGAGATTAGGATCTTTATTGTAATCCCCATAAAGGGGAAGGGTTATTAATCAGGGGTCTACATTAGATGTGCCACTGTAAAGATAAACGCCACTTTGTCCATGTCCCGACTCCAACTTTGACAAGTGAAACTGCAAATCCTAGTTTGGTGTTTCCATATAAAGAGGGCCATCATAGACGAGACTATATGATACCATAACCCTTATTTCAGGCACTCTAATCTGAATCTGAGGAACCCCCAAACGCTGAACCGTAAACCCAAGTGAGAGGCTGATGTTCCGGCGCAGCCAGTTGATCCGCACCTGCGCGGCCGAAGGTTGCAGAGCCTCTCGCCTGAGGTGGTTGTATATGAGTTATAGTCTAAACTCCTTAAAGGCTTTATACAGGGGATTATAAGGGTTTAAGGTTTAGGGGGGGTTGTATAGTGGATTATATGCGGGTCCTATTATAGGGGTTATTACGGGGGATATAAGGGGTTCAGAGTAGAATATATGTGGTGCGGTGGATGGAGGGAATTTTGCGCATCCCTACATGGGCTGCTGCCACTATTAGGCGCATTGAGGGATCCCTAGTAGTGGACGTAGCGGTACCTTTTGTAGTTTAGTATAGTCCTTATTGTAGCCCCTAAGAAGAAGTTTATGTCCACTAATCATCGGTTATCTAGGTAATCATGACTGTAGCTCACTTGCCTTGCACCCCAAGAATTTTCATTCTGAGCGACCCTAGGTGGTGCAAAGTATCCTTTATCCACGGTAGTAGTGTTTAAGAGGGTGGGGAGGTTTAATATTAGGGGTTTTGGATTAAGCTTCACCATCCAGGTATGAGACAGGCATCCCAGTGTCCCAACCATGTATTCTGAGGCCGTCCCATAGACAACTCCCGCAATCTACACCTCAACTCACTTCAGATAGAGCCCTAAACCCCTAAACCCTAAACCGCGTACAATTCCTACATTTAAGAACCCTAAAGGTGGTCTAATATAGAACCTTTAGGCGGACCCCCCACCCTGTAAAAGTGTCGGTAAAGGATAATGGTCATTATATTAGGGTCCTGGTATATTCCTAGTATTTTTACTATTCTTACTTTTGTTACTGCTATTACTACTAACCTACTTATACCACTATTACAGGGTGGGGGGTCCACCTACTAGAACCTAGTCTACTTCTTCAGCACTAAAAACATAAACCTACCATCCATAACCTGAAGCAAAGCTAAGGTGACGGCTCTCAGCTTTGGGTTCTCGGTGACATCTTTCTGCGAAGGACAGAGCGGCAGAAGTTTAAGGTATTCTTGTAACCCAACTATCTACAGTTCAATAGTCACTTCACTCCAAATTGCTAAGTGGGTATAGCACACACCAAAAAGTAGGTGGGTTTACATATGTTGTTCTAAGTGCTGGCGAAGGTCGGGTTCGTGGCTGCATCCTTATCCCGTCCCTTAATTACATGAGATCCACAAAAAGGCCTACAAAGACTATCACTACTGTCATTTTGCTGAGCTGCTGCTAAGGATGTAAAAATTACAATAAGGACACCCCATTATGCCATAATATGACAACGTACATTAAATGCTTTAGCAGCAACCCATTTTGGATCTATCTGGAGTTGGATCTTAGCTTTGGGGAGCGTAAGTCTACAGCCTACCTGCAACCAGAATAGCATGTCAGCTTCCATTTTGCTCTACCACTATACACACCTCATACATCACCTATATACCCCCCCAGCCAACCCCTGTTGTAAGGGCCCTGTATAAACCCTTAGCCTAAGCCCTTTTCTTCGGGGAGAAGTAGCCTAAGGCTCCCAGCCTTGAACAGCATACTGGTGCTCTAGGGCGACAGAGGGAGTGAATATGGGTACTTAGTTAGCTGGATTATACAAAAGTCATGTAAACAACTATAGGTACTACTTTAGGCAGGCTATACTACTTTGAGGGACTTAGGTTAGAACATAGGGATTTTCTTCTGGGGTTCAAGACGATGATGTTCGGGTTCCACTTCCCAACTCCCCCTTGAACATCGGAAAGTACAGCTAAACCCTAAACTCAAAAGCCTAAACGCTGAGTTGAGGTGTTCCGGGCTTGGTCGTATGAGCTGTAGTCTAAACTCCTTAAAGGAGGTTATATGGGGGGTTATCTATGGGACTACTATAGGAGTTACTAGGGCGGATACTAGGAGTTTAGACTATGGCTCATATGGGCAGTAGGGGGATACTGGCAGTTCAGACTATAGCTCATATGAGTCACCAAGGTACCCTCAAGAGTGGGCATAGGGGTCCTTTTGGTAGCTTAGCATAGTCCCGGACATGTTTCCAAATTGGAGCATGAGTGCATACATCTACATACATGGTCGGTCCACTGGACTTTTTGAGTGAATGGGCCATACATGTAACCACCCTGTCGTGTATGGCTTTGGTATGTTGAAGCCTTTCTTCCTTACTCAAGTCTGGATTACTGTTAAGGAACTTAAGCTAAGATACCATAATAAGGAAGCCCTAGTATGTACTAAATGGGTAGTTCCCAAAATTAGGGTCCCATTTGTGTACCCCTAACTGTTAGGTGCCGTAATATAATCTATAGCCCCTTTAACATGGTGACCTAACTTAAGTTTTATGTATTATACACCCATCTCATATTATGGTAAGCTGAGATAAGTAGTATTTACTATATACCTATACTATGGTGACCTAACTTAAGTTCCCTTATTTGCAAACCAGGATCTGAGAGCCTGTGGGAGAGTTGTTGATGCTGCCTCGGACTAGGGACTCTCCGCCCGCTCTACTCCCTCAATATGATCCAAAATCTAAACTCCTTAGAGACGGTTATATAGGGGAGTAATAAAGGGGGGGGCCCTAAACCCTAAACCCTAAACCAATTCTATAGCTCATGTGATTTCTGGGTGGAGAGATGAGTGAGGCTTAAAGGAGGGGGGTCCTCATTTAAGAATTCCTCAGCTTGAAAACCGGACTCAACTTGCTGGTGGCCACTAGGGAATGGAGGAATGAATCCCTTATCTTACTGGGGGTTAGTAAGTACGGAACAAGGGAATTTCTAGGCTTCAGGGTTAGTGGGGAATAACAAGGTAACAAGAAATGCAGGGATTATGATTATGTAGGGATTATATTCCAGGATTCTGTGCTACGTGCCAGTAAGTAAGATAATCCCTTGTAAGAGTATCTATAAAGTTTTCCTTCAGTCCCTACTACTTACTGGTTCTTAGTAGCGTATATGGGAACATAATCCCTGTATAACCCCAGGTTTGGAGTTTAGGGTTTAGTCCCTACTAACAGCCAGTAATACTAGCTGCTGGCATGGCAATCGTGCCATGGGCCTTTTTGCCCCCTCAGTTGGGAAGCACGGGCCTCAACCTTCCCTCCAGATAATCTGGGCTGCTGTCAAGTTACCATAATGTAGGTAGAAAGTAGATAATAATAGGGTACATAGGGTTTAGCGCTCAGGATTTAGGGTTCAGGGTTCCCACAATACGGATATTCATAATTCATGTCAAGTTCCTCAGCAGCAAAGCCG
This sequence comes from Symbiodinium pilosum, assembly GCA_905231905.1. NCBI lineage: Eukaryota > Dinophyceae > Suessiales > Symbiodiniaceae > Symbiodinium > Symbiodinium pilosum. Next base: position 106,570 of record CAJNIZ010004780.1, on the reverse strand, counting down.
CAGTCCTCCCTCTTTCACTTTCTTTTCTGAGAGTTGTAACGGAAGCCCTTACTGCAACCCATAGAAGTTCCTTCAACACATACGTGCACACATACATATAAATCTCCTAAGGGAACTTTTGGAGAGGACTCATTCAAGCCATTTCCAAGTGGTATGTAATATGTTTGTTCATGCGCACATGCGCACGCACATTTACATATATATATATATATATTTATATGTATATGTAGATGTAGATATATATATGTATACACGCATCACCTAATACGTGTAAGTGTCATTTGTATCTACATATGCATACAAGCACATATACGTATATATATATATATGTATTCGTTTATATGTGCATATGTATATGCAGATATGTCAGAATTGATCTAAGCCCCACCCCTACGGTGAAATACTCTCTCACCCCCAAACATGCAATGCTTCCCCATGCTCAAGTTGTACTGCCGCACTAGGTACTGTTGAGAACAAGGGGAGGGAATCCCTACCCGCCGGCCCATCGCAGACACCACTCACATCCATGCCTAAACCCTTAACCCTAAACCTAAACCCTTAACCCTACTTAACCCGTTCTTCGCGAGGCACGTGGTGGCCTTTGACTTTGAAAATTCTCGCCTGGGCTTCGCGGTAGAGGAGGCGGAGCTTGGGTGGGCGCCTGAAAGGGTTAGTTGCAGCATAAATGGGGCCCTTAGGGTTTAGGGTTCAGGGTTTAGGGTTTGGGGTATCTAGGGTGACATACAGCGCCCCTTGACGGGGGAATGTGGCGGGATACAGACAGTAGGTAGACCGGAAAAGAAAGAGACTGAAATCTTATCTGGGGTTTCGGGTGCACTCCCAAATACCTGAAGCATTAGGGTTTATAATTTGTACCCATCATCTGGAGGCTAAGAATTGCTAATCAGTACGTAATTGGGGTTCCAGGTAGAATTTAGGTTTAAGGGCGTACGGCCTACGGTTCAAGTTTTAGAGCGTAGGGTTCCGCATGTACGCTGTAGTAGGAGGGCCTGCCGTTATGGTTCAAGTGTCAGGGTGTAGGCATCATGTTCTCGGGCTTAGGATATAGGGTCTAGGGTCCGCGGAAAAGCTTGGGTTCTGAGAGTCTAGGGTATGGCTTGCCTCCCCAAATCTTGAGATTTCTTTAAACGACATGTTGGTGTTGTATGGTATTGGGGTTTAGGGTTTAGGGCTATACCCTGGGGCTCAAGTTAGCTAAATCATGGGTTCTGGGTTCTATAAGGCCCTAAGGTACTGGGAGCCCTGGGGATATGGTGACAATTCAATTTCCTGGCAGGGGTCGGGTAAACCCTAAGCCCTAAACAGAACTGTAAGCAGTCACTCCCCCACTATGCCTCTACTGGATCAATGTTAGGGATCCTTTATACTTTTTGGGGTATGGAATTCCTTATATTTATGTAAAAAGGATCCTTTTTTCTATGCCAACCCAATAGCGGGGGGCAGTTGGACTCCTACAGATCGAGCCTTTTTTCTTCCTAGGGTAATGTGGGCTAAGTCTACTTACTGGTGGTCAGTAGAGTTTGAAAGAAAGGCGTTACATTTACCAGGGGTTAGCAAGGAAGAAGGGAATATGTCATAGGGTTTAGGGTCTGCTGTTTAGGGCTGAGGGTTAGTAGTGAATAAGGAAGTGCATCTTATAAGGATTTTATGGGGATTATATTCCCTGATTCCCCTCTAGCCTCTAGTTGGTTTAGGGATAGCAAAAGGGATCCTACAGGCACCGCAAATAGAGAACCCTGCCTCATTCCCTGCCAACCACCAGCAAGAATAAATCGTGCAGCAGGCCTCTGTGGAGGAGCTGGAACAGCGCCGGGGGCACGGTTCAGGGTTCAGTGACGTAGGAGAGATTCGGTGGATGGAAGGAATCTTGCACCACTTAGGATCCTACAAATACTGTAATTATTGGGATATTGTCTGCATTAGGTGGTGCAAGATTTCCTCCATCCACAGTTGGGGGGGGGGGGAGGGGTTTGGGGATGTGGCGAGAAAGTTTTCAGGACGCATGGAAGGATACACATGGGTGTCCACTTGAAAAATAGGACTCTGCTTGTGAGGGCCTAAGGCGGCAAGCTTCATTATAGACAGACGTCTCACCGCGCATTCAAGCGGCAGTAGGGCCGCACAGCATTAATCACGATGCTTTCGATTCATGCTGTCCATCCGAGCCCTAAGCCCCAAACCTTTTCATTTATTGGCTCTTAGTAGGGAATAAAGGAATCTAATCCCTATGTAATCCATACATATTCTCATGTTCCCTGCCAAGAACCAGTAAGATGAAGCTCTCCCTAGGTACCCCAGCAGTACCCTTTTCCCTTTTGTATGTTGGGGCCTCCTCATTAAACTTGAACATCAGGAACCAGCGTACCCTTATCGTTTAGGGGATGCTGGGGACCCTAAACCGAACATCCTAAAAGGGGTTACTGGGGAACCTAAACCCTAGACCCTAAACCCTGAAGGGGTTAATCTCTTCCCCCTAATAAGCGCCGTCCCCCCCCCCGCCTTAATAATCAATAATCCGGGTGCTCAGAAATTATGTGTTATTAGTGGGTGGATATTTATTGAAAGAAGTTGGTAGCGCTGCCTTTTAAGTTCCTTCAAAAATCACAATTTCATGGAAATTCCTTTTAAAATCAATTGAAATAGAATTAAGATCCCGTTAGAATCAATTGGAACGTAATTAAGATAACTTTACAATCAATTGAAATCGATTTAAAATCCCGTCAGCATCAATTGAAATTTAACTGAAATTCCTTTTAAGATATGAAACCAATTAAATCAATTGAAATCGAATTAAAATCCCGTTAGAATCAATTGAAATCGAAATGAAATCCCGTTAGAACCTATAAGAATTTAATTCCAATTCCTTTTAATGAAATGGAAGTCGAATTAAGATCCCGTTAAAATCAATTGAAACGTAATCAAGACAATTTTAAAAGCGATTGAAATCGAGTTAAAATCCCGTTAGAATCAATTGACATTTAAATAACATTCCTGTTAAAATCAAACGAAATCTTATTGAAATTCAGTTGAGATTTAAGTAAATAGGGTTAACATGGTATTAAAATCAATCGAAATGGCATTCAGTTCTTGTATGTCAAACCCTTTATAAAACCATAGGAAAATCAACCAAAACCTAGGATGTCAAGGGGATCCCTAATTCCTTTGGATTTCCCACTATACCCCCCTAATGACCTCAACCCCCC
>CAJNIZ010004780.1:88918-102272 GCA_905231905.1 Symbiodinium pilosum | reverse complement strand
GTTTAGGGTTAGGAGGACCCCCCCCACTCTGTAATAGTGGTATAATAGGCATATAAGAGGACCCTAATATAATCCCTATTATCCCTTATAGTCACTATTACTGGGTGGGGGGTCCACCTAACTAATCGGTAATGAATCTAGAGGCCTATCGCAACGCCATTTATAAAATGAGCGGATGAGGTGGACATTGGGGTGGGCTCTGCAACAATTATGGGGGCATAATGAGAAATTGTACAGGTAATTAGGGGCAGGAGCCCATTATGTAGCTAACTGGGCTTCCAGGGGTTGTGAAGCTAGGCTTTCAATCTTTCAATGATCAGGCCAGGGCGAATTTGCTGATTGAGGTTGGGATAAGTGGTATGGTTTTGGGGTTTGCAGGGGAACTTGGGCGTCTCCACCCTAAACCCTAAACCCTAAAACAATACCCTAAACCCTGAATGCTAATTAGTATACGGGGCGATTTCTAAGGATTCTGTTGAGAGTCTTCCAGATCACGAGCTGGAGGTATTGTAAGTCATGTTCCAGAGGCCCATGGGTTCTTTAGGGTTTTGGGTTTAGGGTTTTAAGGGTTTAGGGGTTTAAGGGTTTAGGGTTTAGGGTTTAGGCCTTTAAGGGTTCAAGGGTCCGAGTCCAGCCTTGGTAGTTTTGTATACCATTTGCCACAATGTCAGTGGTCTCCTTTGCCTGGAAGCATCATACGAAGCATCATACTTGGGTGCCAGGGCAAGATTCAGCAAGTACCCCGATACCCCATAAGAGTTTCGCACTACGGTCTAGGTTTAGTACCGTGGAGATCAGCAGTTCATGGGTCAAGCTGTTGAACCCAGAGTGGTGTTTTGTTAGGACTGATCGTATCAGCGTGTAGCTTGGCAACCTTACATGGGAAGATGCCGACATGACCCTCAACAAGCAAGTCCTGAAATCCTCATTCCGCGTGGGAGGCATCTAGATGATCTCAAGTCTCGTCTTATAAAATCCGTTCAACACCTGCGACCCTCCCTTACATGTCACTGAACAAGGAAAAACATGGGGACTTGTCAAAAAGGAAACCATGAACAGCTCCTGGTTAATCCCGGTACACCCCTGGGGGTCCTGATGGTCTTAGCCTGAGGGTACGCCAGAATTCAGAGACTCCCATGTTAGAATGGGTGCAAGAACGGTTGTACAACACCACATGAGTCGCAGTCAAAATTACCGTTTACTTCGTCTAGTCTAGGCGGTAGTTGTTGCGCAAAAATCCCCGAGATCGATAGGGGGCGTCCTAAAACTATAGGCTTATTTCATTTAAGCGAGGGTTAAGAGAAGATCCTCAAAACGTGGAAATCGATAGGGGAACGCCCTAATTCAGAAACCAAGAGAGAACAAACAAGTAATTTTGACGCCGCCTCACATGACTTCACCAACGCTCAGAGACCTGAGCAGAAAACTCCGAGGAGGATAGACTTCAAAACCCTAAGCCAGTCTCATTGTTTAATCCGCCATGCCTCAGCCATGCCCACAGCATTTTTGAGCTTGGGACGTAGTCTTCACAGGGTTTGGGTTTTAGGGATGGGGGCTTTGTCACCCCGAAGCCCTAAATAATCCCAAACCAGCATGCAGCAGGATCCTAAATGGTAGTTTCCCAAAATAAGGGGACCCCAATATAGACCCCAAAATACTATAGTCCTTATTATGGGGACCCCAACAAAGGTACCTCTAATTTTGGGAAACCCCTAAATCCTGAAGGGTGTGAGTTGGCCCTGGCTAGCGGCATCAACCGGCGCTTGTCGATTTGTGATTACAAGGGGAGTGGGCTAGAGGATCTTTAAGTTATATGATATATGACCCCATATATACCTCCTTAAGCACCAGAAAGTCCAGGAAGTTCTTTGTTCGCACCGGTGGTCGCCAGAGGCAGTTTTCCATCTTCAAGGCTGCATCGAAGTGTAGTCGACCAGCCTGGGTGCTGTCCATCGCTCAGGAGGGCATTCTGGTGTTGCTGCCCCCCCGCGGCATGCAGTCCACACGGCATGCACAGACATGATTTACTGTGCTCCGGATGCTGACTCCTGGCCCTTACGGCATGCCTGAGGCTCTGAGGGCTGGCTGGATCTCGCACGTTCAGGCTTTGTTGGACGTGCCTTTCCAAATCTGAAATTCCGCATCTCCAACACAAAATGCTAAGGTCGCGGCCTAGGGTTTGGGGTTTAGGGTGTGCTGTGCAAGGGTTCCACCTCTTCACGGCATGCATTCCAGCCCAGTATTCGAGGAAACCTTGAGCGCATCATGCTAGTGACCCTTGCAACTTAATTGAGCCGGATTGGTGTATTTGCATTAATGTCCTTTCTGACAAAGGAAAGTGACATTATAGCCCCCTAAACTTAACCCTAAACCTTATAAGCCCCAAACACCTTCAAGATCTCGTTCAGCGTTTAGGTTATGGGGTCTACCATAGTGAGATCTCCTGAATTTTCAAAGCCCGAAAGAGCCGAAACCGGCCCAACCTAGACAGAATGGCGCTTCTTGGTTTAGGGTTTAGGGCTTAGGATTTAGGGTTTAGGGCTTGGGGTTTAGGGTTTAGGTTTGGGGGTTAGAGCTCAGGGTTTAGGGTTCAAAGTTTAGGGCTTAGGGGTTAAGATCTTCCATAAACCCCTACAAGGGCCATCTAATTTCACCTTTGCTCTGCACTACACGCACTACACCCCCAGAAGCCCTAACTAAACCCTAAACTGGGTTGTTGTAAGGAACTTAGATGAAGTTCCTATGATAAGTAACCCCGTTATTTGCAACATGTCCATAATGTGGTCACTGAATTTAAGGCCCTTCACAGCGACCCCGTAAACTCCCGAACCTCTCAGCCCTCAAACTTTGGAGGCGCTGGAAGCGCAGCAAAGAGGCCCAGCCCTGGACGAGAGTCCGATTCAGCAATTCAATGAGGCGCCAAGATGTGGGGTTTTAGGGGCTACAAGGACCCCAATACACAGACCCCAATAGATTATACTCCTTATCATAAAGCCTCCCCCCCAAAAAAGGTACCCCTAATCTTAAGAAACCTGGAGCCCTAATTCTTGTATACTCCATGCCCATAGGGGGGTTTCCCAAAACTAGGGGTGCCTTTTTGGGGGTCCCTATAATAAGGACTGTAGTATTTGGGGTCTATATTGGGGTCTCCCTATTTTGGGAAACTACCATATAGTCTCGATATAACGCCTAGAACCCCAAGGCTAGGGTTTCGCAGAGTAAGGCCCAATTCCGGAACTCCAGGGACACTTGAGGGCTTCCCAAAAGTAGGGGTACCTTGATAGGGAGTGTAGGCATTATATAGGGGTTTAGGGTTTTCTAAACTTAGGGATACTTTTTTGGGGGGTCCCCCTCGATATTAGGGTCCCCATATGCAGGGAAATTACGTTTTGGGGATTGAAGCGGCATTGCAGGCGTCCGTATTAAGGATTGTATCTCGGGGTTATGATGAGAAATTGCCATGTGACTCGGTGCAAGTGCCAAAATAATGGCCATTAGGAAGAATGAAGTAAAGCTGTGTTAACGGTCTTGTCCGATATTGTTTCCTTGAGGGGGTGCAACGGGTGCTGAAATTAGTGCTCCTTCACAAAGGACCGCGCGATGCAAGGGTATACGCACGCAGCCAAATTACTTTGGCCTCGAGATATGGAGGTTTCCTGAAATTAGGGGTACCATTCTGGGGGTCCCCATAATAAGGATTACAGTATATGTGGGTCTATATTGGTGTCCCCCTAATTATGGAAACTACCATATCCATGCAGGAACCCATTCGAGCGAAAAGAAGATTCCCTGCAGACACTCCGACCCCTGGAGTTCTTTCACGGTTCTCGAAGCTACCTGTAACTTAGTACTATAGTCCCCCTTGAGTAGATAGAATATGGTTTTGCGTATATTATAATTAGATCCCCATATACCCCATATACCCCATATTCTATCTACTTAAGGGGGACTATAGTTGGAGGGTATACCCTATAAACCTGTAGGAAACTGGGGTTACAAGTAAGCCATGGTTCCTATCTTTGTAGGTGTGCACCTCAGCCCTCGTTTCGAAGAGTACCTATACGGATCATACAAAGGATGCGGCACTTCCTGAAAGTTGGAGAGTCTCCTTTCATCCGGCCCTTCTAGAAGTGTCCCGCGACCCAGAACCCTGCAATCGTGAGCCCCAAGCGCCAAACTCTCCAAGGCCAAATCTAAGGAAACCCGAGGCTCCACAGTCTACGCGGTTTAGGGTTTAGGGTTTAGGGTGCCACACCCGATTTTTCTTCCCTTGGTGTCCAGGTGCCTAATAGTTATATACTTTCCCATGTCCTGCTTTTATAAGGTTGCCATTGCCCAAAACCCAAGGCCTCAATACGGACCCTAGACCCTATATACCCTCATGCAGCAACATATAACACTATATATCCCTGCATACCTTTGTACCCCTATATACCCCTATATAGCCATTTAAAGGGACCCCGGCGGAATGTGAAGCTAAAGGGACTTTACTGTGAACCCCAAATAGGGAACCCCAAGAATGTAATAGGAATATAGTAGGAATATACCTACCAGTGTCCTTATATTCGATTATGCTCCTACTATATTCTTGGGGTTCTATTCTATTCCTACTATATTCTTGGGGTTCTCTTTTTGGAGTTCCCATTAGAACCCTTATAGAAGCAGGATGGAGATCAAGAGCCTCCTCATGCCCAAGCTGCGCGCTCAGCAACCGGTTTGACCCATCCAGATGCCTCAGCTGGCAATTTAGGGGTTAGGGTTGAAGGTTTAGGGTTTACGGTTTAGGGTTTAAGGTGTAGGGTTTGAGGATCCCCAAAAAGGAACCTCCCAAGAATCCCCTGGTTTTCCCCAGTGCTGGTGGGGTCATTTTGCGAGGCTTGCATCTGTTGCATCCTCTATCCCTTTAAGGGTCTGGGTGGGTATCGCAAAGAATCCATGGTCTAGGGTTCAAAGGGAAGCACCCACGTATTGGATTACTGGGGCCCTAAACCCCCAAAGCCTACTGTCTGACATAAGATGTCATCACTCTAAAACCCTAAGGGTCCAAGTACCTAATAATCATATACTTACCCAAAATCTGTACTACAATTACTATTACCCAAATCCCAAGTACCCAATTATTGGGTACATGGACCCTCTGGGAAAGGACCCCTATCAAGTGCTTGACCCACAGGGGCTTGTCTTCCTTAACCCCAAACCTAGGGTTTAGGGTTTAGGGTTTAGGCAGTGAAAACACCAAGTCATAACCAGGTAATTTACCATAGTCCCTCATCATTAGCAGCGTAGATAAGACTACTGTTGCGTGATAAGTCGCTCTCGCCCCAAACACACCTAACCAACTATACTCCCACAGTTTCCATTTTACTGTTGATATTATTTTCCGCTTGATTCTCCATTGCTAGGGGTTACTCACTAAACCCTGTACATTCATGCTATATCTGTTCTACAGCCCTTTTACAGGGACCCTATCTATCTATCTACCTATCGATCTATCTGACTGTCTGTCTGTCTTTGTATATGTACATGCGCATACATGTATATGCTTTTCCCTCATATGACCGCCTTCAAAAGTGCATGCTATTCCTAGACCCAAACCCTCAACCCTAAATCCCGAACCTTAATTCCTAAAAGGCGTGGGCTCGAGCACAGGCCGAAGCTGAGGCTCTGAGTGGATCCCGGGTTTAGGGAGTGTTTAGGGTTAGGGTTGGGTACTGCCCCCACCCAGCAACAGTCTACATTAGGGGTCCTATTAAGGGCTATATATCACCATATTATAGTTATTATCCAGCTGTTACTGAGTGGGGGCAGTATCCAAGTTTAGGGTCAAGTCCCCGAAACGATGGGAGGCTAACTTTTTGCGTGTTAGGGTTGCAAGTTTTAGGGTTCATGGGGCTTGGTATTTGGGATGTAGGGTTTGAAGGTTCTAGGGTTCTCAGGTGTTTAGATTTTTAGTGTTTAGTGCAGGGTCCTGAGTAGTGTCACGCCCAAACAAAAATTGGGCCCTATTCAGTTCGGGGACGGCCCTCCCCAAACAAATTTGGGTCGTCGTTCTAAATCAGATTCAATAGGGCCTGGGTTTCCTGGCTCTGTGGCTCAGGTAAAAGTGGTCTAGACTACAATCCATAGTAAGGCAAACACAAATATTTCAGCACAATTAAGGCTGCCCAAGCGAATCAAGGGTTGTTGAATAATTTGGCAAAGCTTCGCACAGTTCATGCCCCCCGCACTAATCGGGATTCAACATTATAGTGGCTTAGGGTTGAGAATGGAGGGTTAGGATTCAATGTTTTCAGACTATTTGGGTGCTTGGACTTTTGCGGGATCCCTAAACCCTAGTAAGGGTCCCTCTGAAAAGGCCCCCCCGAGGTTTGCGGGCTGCGCTTCGGCCTTGAAATTGTGGGCTGGAGGAGTCTTCCGAGCATAAGGGTCCTGTGGTTAGAAACGGAAGCTATATCTGTATCCATAGTTATGTCTATATCTGCATCGATATATGTATATATGTAGGGTTTAGGGGGCTGAGACCCACGTATATACTATATACCCGCATGGACTATTTTGGAGATCTACGGCTCTGGAATGTTTTTGGGGTCTGGTCTGAGGGACGATGTAACAATGTACACAGCAACTCGAAATACCTGAAGCACTTGCCATCGTAGGCGTAGTGCATGGAATTGTTTTCAGCCGGGCTTTTAGATTTTATAGATTGGGTTTAGGGCTTTTAAGAGAGTATAGTCCTCAGAGGCTTCAAGGTTCAGGGTTTTTGGGAAGAGTTTTCATATCGCGTCTTGGCAACGAACAAGGGAGAGCTGCTGGCTCCAGATCCTTCAAAAGTGTAAGACGTCATTCTGTGTATATGGGTGAGCGCAATTCTTTGCCAGCGTCGGCAGCTCCCTAAACCCTGAATCGGGTAATATGTCCAATGTCCTGCGCCTTCATGCCCAGCGGCGGGTTGCCAAGAGGGTGGACCCAAGTAGTTCCCTGATGTGTCCTGATAGCCCTGAGAAGTCTTCAGGGCTTATGTAAGGCTCTCAACGCTTCCTTCCACAAATTGGAGCCTTAGGGTAGGCCCTAATGCAACGGGATGCCTTACTGGGCCAAGAGCCCTAGAAAAGCCCACCATCTCAGGAAGAGCACAAAGAATCTACCTAGACCAGACCCTCCTCCTACCCTCTATTAGGGCCTAAGTACCCACTATTAGGGACCATATATCCCCAATTAAGGGTACAAGGAGGGTCCTGGTAGGCATAAGATATTTCTGAGATATTCCTGCTGGTTATGAGGGGCTGCAAGTCCGACGTTACCATCATTTTTGTCCCTGGAGGAACTACGTCGGGCCCGTAATTGTGTAGATATTACCTACATGGTTTTGTTGTAGGCCTAGAGTTTAGTTCTATCTCTACAGCAGCACAAGATCAAGGGTTCGATCCAGGCTTCAGAGTTTAGTGCTTTCAGCGCATGGATTCTAAGTTCAAAGTTCAGAGAGATGTGGGAGCTTCCAAGCAAAGAGCCCCTTGGGAGAGGTATCTTTTGAAAGGAATATCGTATACAGGGGTCTACAATGGGCCGTTCCTATCATTGGAAAAGTCACAGTTTACTATCGTAGTCTCCATTTTCTTTTCGATTATCCCTACATACTCCTCATATATATATATAAGGAGTATATAATCCCTTTATGTCGCTATGTCTCCCCTATATTACCCAAAAAGGTTACAATTTACTGTAGAAGGATTTGGGGGGTCTAGGACTGAAAAGGGGATTCCCCTAGCGTCCAAGGGCCCAATAATCCTGTCTGACTTTCTCGAACCCAATATCACTATGACTAGACGATACCCAAATTCCCCAACCCAATTCTTAGGCATTAGGACTGCTATGGTAAATTGGATTCCCTGGCTTCCCCTTCGTAGGTGCTTGTCACGCTCCACGGGGCTCCGAAAGATCATACTTGTCTGGAGGAGTGAGGATTCCTGGAGAAGTTCCCGAAACCCTAAACAACCTATTAAACCTTAACCCGTAAAGCTTAAACCCTAAACCCTAACCCTAAACCTTAAACCCCAATTCATCCGTGCTTCCCAGCTCTCCCTAATTGAGGTCTACATAGGTATATGGGGGGGTCCAGGTAGGCCCTCTTTACATTTGTTATGTTGCTCCTGGTGCGTGCTCATCAGCAGGTTTAGAACCCGAAGCCTAGAAGCCATACATACTTAAACACTTAAGTAGTTTGTTTTCCATTTTCCATTATACCTACATAACCCTTATATATAAATTATATACCCTATTAACGATAATCTAGTAGTTTCCATTTTATTTTCCATTATCCTTAGATCCCGAAGCCCTAACCCACTAAGCCTTAAGCCTTCTGCGACGCAGAGGCTCTCATGGGCAGGGTCCGCAGATCCTCGTCGGGCCAGGTGATCTACAACGAGGAGAGTCATGGTTTGGTCTTTAGGGTCCAGGATTCATGGCTTAGGTTTTACGATATGGTAGTTTCCCTAATTGAGGGGACCCCAATATAGACCCCAAAATACTATAGTCCTTATTATGGGGACCCCCAAAAAGGTACCCATAATATTGGGAAACCCCCATATATTACTTGGGGTCTACGGTTAAGTCTTGCTCTGCTGTGCTCCACAAGTCCAAGTGCCCCAAGGTCAACCTACTTCCATTACTTTTACCTAAACCCCAAAGTAGGTAAAATAATGGCCCAAATCCCTTAGATGTAGCCCAAAAGGCCATTATTCTACATACTTTGGGGGTCCAGGTACCTGTCACAGCCAGCATCGTAGAATTGGTGCTCCTTCTGCCAGCGCCAAGGGCTGATCCGCTGCAATCTGCATGAGGAGGTGGGCAGGGCGGCCGTCTGGTCACAAAATGAAATTCGGTGACCTGCCCGCCCAAACCCCTGCTGACAAAGATTGCGCATGTGCCGTTTGCGGCATGCGTGACTGCTTGGAATTTCACCTTGCGGGGAGGCGCAGTGATTCAAAAGGCACATTGTCGGGGTGCCTTTGGAGGTCAGACGGGCCTCTTCACATGCCCAGATCGGACTAGCCGAATGCGCTTGGACATCCCAAGCCCTTGCTTGTAACCCCGAATACCTACACTTTAGTAGTAGTTGCGCTCCAGCTGATAGTTATATACAGTCGAAGGCACAAAGCTGTAGGTATTTGTTACAGGTAACCTGTACTTGGAGGGCCGTGGATATCTCACAGCGCGATCAGAAGGTGCAATGAACGATGCCTACAGTTACAACCCAAAGTACTGTGCCATTGGCTTCCTCCAACTACAAGGGAACCCTAAACCCTAAACCCTGAATCCAGTTACAAGTTACAAGTGCCCAGCAGCCCGCGGACCTTTCTTTAAGTGAGGTTATATTGGGTTATATGGGGGTTATACAGGGATAAGGGAAAGAAAATGGAAGCTGCTACATTATACTAGTGTATACATTGGGGTTATATAGGGATGATGGAAAATAAGATGGAAACCACTATTTAGGGTTTAGGTTTTAGGGCCCGTTGAGCATGGACGTTTTGATCGAAGCCTGCGTAAGGTGTGGGCTACGCGGACCTGTACCATGCGAGCTATACAGTCTAAAATCCTTAAAGGGGGTTCTATAGGCAACTACTATAGGGCTTATGAAGCGGGTACTGGGAGTTTAGACTAAGGCTCATGTAGCGGCGCCAGGTTTTTCATTTTTCCCGATGTTTCCTCCAACGTTTGGCAGACTAGGCTGAAAGCATTCGCTAGGAGTATCCAGGTGGATTCGGCTTAGGATTTTGCAGCCCAAGCCCAACCTGCACCCCAAAATAATCTACAGTGTAGTAGTAGTTAGTTGCCACCTAAACAGAATAGCCCATACAGTTGCACCTTGGGGACTGCAGGAAAACCCTGCCAGCCTGCCTGCCTGCCTGCCTGCTTGCCTTGGTCAAAGTTTCGCATTTTGACAGCAGGGTTTAGGGTTTTGGCGTGTTGGGTTTAGGGTTTAAGGTTTTCGGGAAAGGGCATGGAGTTCTCCGTTTGCTTTTCACAGCTTACTCAGACCAAGCGGAGAAGAGCGATGTCCTCATAAATTTGGACCATGTGCAAGGCCCTGTAATGGCATGCTGCTCTAGACTTACTTACTAGTTCCCAAACCACAAATACCCAGTTAGTGGGTACCTGGACCCATGATACTAAACCTACGTATCCTTACATGTCACTATAGCCCGTACAAAGTGGTTCGGTTTTTAAGATCAATGGCTGAAATTCTGGGACCCTTGTTGATCAAAGAATGGGTATTTGGACCGTCGCGGAAACGCAACAAAAAAAAACAAGATGTTTTCGCGCAGACACGAGCAGTGCCCAGCCTCATTGCTACTAATTTCCCACAGGGGTCCAAGTATCCAATCAACAGATATTGCCCCAATACTTGCGCTACAGTTGTTCGTGCCAAAGTCCCAAGTAATTACTTGCGAAGTCCTGGCTGAATATCTGACCTGCGAATGAGGAGCGCGCAACTTCGACCCTAAACCTTAAACCCTAAACCCTAAACCCTAAACGGAGAGTTTACTGGAGCCACGGCCATGATTCTGGCCGTTGTGCCGGACGCAGACATGCTGGGCAGCTTCTTTGGCACAGTTGCTTTCGAAACGCAGCCAACATGGGAGGGCTAGCAAGGATTTCCGGATTGATTGGGCAACTTCTGCTTGCAAATATGGGCTGACCACGAAGCCCTACCCAAAATGAAGAACAATCCGTGTAACCCCAATTACCTACAGCCTTCTGCGTTATGCACATTACTTTCGGGGTGGCTACTTCTCAACTGCAGGGTGACTGGGATTGCAGGTCAGCCCTGAACCCAGCCCTAAAGCACGACGAGGACCTGGGCACTGGCTCTAACAACGGCATGAAGACTGTGTGTCCTGACAGCATGCATACCTAGAGATAATGGAGAAGAAAATGGGTATAATGGGTTATCTAAGGTTTAGGGATATTCAGACCCCTGATAAACAAACCCCCTCCCCTTGATAGGGATTGAAATAGGGATGCACTTTAAAAGGAGGGGGCTTATTAATGTACAGTACCTATAACTACTCAAAATGTTCCCTAATAGTTTTGTGGGATATACCATTGATGCTACTTAGGCGGGGTAGTTACTATAAAGCTGCAGGTACTTTGGATGACAGGCACGGGCGAAATATGCTTTGGAAGGTTCCGAGAAATGCGGCTTCTGCAAAATGTTTGCGGGGGTCTTGGCGAGCGTAAGTTGCTAGACTTTTTTGGATTTGTTCACTAGGGCTCCAAATGGCCCAATGTAGGTACTATTTGTAGACATTGGGGCCCAATGTTGGCTTTATCTACAGACATGGAGCCCCGGGGGTTGTGAAGCTAAAGAGGTGTTTATGGCCAGGAAGGACGCTCAGGCTGTTGCGACATGCATAATTGAAACGGCTCCACAAGCAAGCTTTACTTTCGCCACGATCTTATCTGACTTATCGTGTGATGGGATGGCAGACAAACTTGTTGCTGCAGGGCGTTCCTTGCACATCTTTGGCATCAGGTCACAGAATCAGTTTGCTACATCACAATACAGCTAGCAAGTATGCTCTGCAAGTAGCTTTTTTTTGATGTGGTCTCCGCACGGTATACTCGTTATTTCGCTGTGCACATGGTTGCAGCAGCGGCTAGGCGCGAGCAGTTCTTGTGTTTTCCGTTATCTAATTAAGAAAAGAATGATTCCGGACAATCGTGAGGATGTACTGTGCAATCTGGGCACTCTGCGGTCACTGAACGGTCTTGACCTCTTTCTTATCTCCATCAATGCAATCGCTGTGAAGAGCTTTAAACTCATACCGGAGATACGTGGTGGTCGCAGCTGAAGTGAACCCCCTATTTATCCGAAGCTCTTCAGCCATAAATCAGCAAACTTTCAATCATGCACTTTTCCGAAGTCTGTGCTACCTTTGTTTACCAACATTTGATGTGTTCGGATACCAAGGGGTTAAGATGTTCAATGCGCAGGAGGCTTGCCCCTCGTGCTTCGAATGGAATGGTGGAACAGCATGTGCGGACTATCTACATCCATTCCCTCACTCCTTGCTGAGCACCATGTAATTGAACCCCTCTGGGCCCTTAAGTCCCAAATTGTGTAACCCTCATTACCTAGAGCTGATTAGTAATTATCCCCTGGTTGGTATCAGCCATTGTAGCAGCTAGTAAGCCTCATCCATAGAAGTGTATGTCGTTTTGTTTACAGGTGGTCCTAAAAACCATGCAACAAACCTGGCTTTGAGTTCTGAAGCCTGCAACTCTGAATAGTAAGCCCTGAACCTTAGACCTCGAACCTCCATGGCTGCACCCTTGTAATCCTACTCTCTGGGGCCCTGGGGTTTACCAAGGACTAAGGGGATGGGGAACCTACTTATACTGGGGTTGCGAAGGATTACAGTGGAGCTGTTAAGGGTACATGACATATGTTCCGGCTCCCAGAAAGTATCCTGGGTTGCATAGAATCGTCCTTCCGCTTCAGTCGAGTCTTATGAACAGCATCATCCGGATGTTGCGGGGAGTTCAAGATACGGCAACCCTAGAAAAGAGACGGCAATGCCAACGCCCAGACTCCCGGACGACAACCAACAAAAGCATCTCAGCATGAAGCAAGGGTGCAAAGGAAGGGGCGTGGAGGTGAGGGGCAGGGGCCCTAAACCCTGAACCTATACCTACCTGTACGGCTGGCTAGGAGTTTGGGATGAAGAATTTGCGGGCCCATGTACATTCGTAGCTGTGAAACAACTCTAAACTCCATGCCTTATTAGCCCAAAAATAAGGGAAGATGACCTCTTCACCCAAACAGTGTACGTAGCACCATCCATGATAGGGATGGCTCTGGGTCCTTTTTCAAGGCCGATGCATGCGTATCGATCTTTCAATGCACCACCGTTTGTCAGGCTTCCGGACCGCGACAAAACTTAAACCCTTAAAGCAAAAGTCCTAAGCTCCAAGCCTTATAGGGATTATTCGCACCCTGAAGCCCTCAAACTGTACCTGTATGGGGGTTACAGGTACCTGCAACCCGAATTACCTACATTACAGTTAAGCAATTACCCCCTAAGTAGCAGGTATACCCCATAAAGCTATAGGTAACTGGGGTTACAGGTAAACCCTTTGCTGGTAAACCCCGCTGTGAGCTGTAAACCCTTAAATCTCAGGTTAGTAGCGACGGCTTTGGTCATGGGAGCCAGCCTCGGTCTGGTAGGGCTTGGGGTTTAATTAGCTCTTAGGGCTCAGGGTTTAGGGTTTAGGGCTTTGGGTTTAGGTTTTAGGGTTTGCCGTGATGCTGCCGTGCAGGATGTCATGATTGAGGTCAATGATCCTTCAA
>CAJNIZ010004780.1:70282-84760 GCA_905231905.1 Symbiodinium pilosum | reverse complement strand
GGTTTAGGGTTGAGGCGTTTAGGGCTTAGGGTTTAGGGGTTTAGGGTTTAGGGGAGGCGGGGGCGAATCTAACAAATCTCATCGTCGACGGTGGGGCTTGACTTGGACGCCCACCACTGGAGGGGGGACGTGGCAGTCGAGGGAGTTTTCAAAGGGTTCCAAACACGCTGCGGCTGGACCAGCCTCAGCATTTTAGGGTTTACCGAAGAGATTGAGGACAGCCTGTAACCTTAATTACCTGCAGTTTTGTGGATTATACCGACCTACTAATTAAGGGGTAGTTACTATTTATTAAGCTGTAGGTAATTGAGGATTTCTGGTGCACACTAAAATCTTATGATGTTGTAGTTTCCATCTTTTCCATTATATAGGCCCTATATATCCCCTGTATTAGTCCCTTTAAAGGTAGGGTTACAGAAGCATGCTCAGCTTTCAACATCATACTTGTGTTCAGGCATAGTGTGATGGATTTCATCCTAAAGCCCCAAACTCTACGCCTAAAGCCTAACATCCTAAAAATGCCTAGCCCTTACTGCACCCCCAAAAACCTATGTGTGACCCCCAGAAAAGGGCCCCGAACCCTTGACCCTAACAAAGTCGTCTCTACAAGCAAAAAGACTTCCCACCCCAAGCCAACATCCTGAGCCTAAGCTTCCCCAAACCTAACCACCCCGAGGCTCTAATCTTAACCCCCCACGCAAACCGTAAAACAACACCGCAAAGCGTGCTGTTCGAAGCATGTGTATGCCAACAACATCATCAACTCGCAGCCGTCGCAGAACCGCCACCAACACCCACACCAACACCCACACCAACACCCACACCACCACCGCCGCCGCCGCCGCCGCCGCCGCCGCCGCCGCCACCACCACCACCACCACCACCACCACAGCGATGCAACAACTAATTGGCGCTTGCGTCCTAGCCCTACTGCTGCAACTCTTCCTCCGCATCCATAGTCTGGCTGACTCTATAGCTCCGCAATTGATGTTAATCTCCCTCTTTTGTGGGCCGGGCTCTCATTGAGGACGTTTCCAACTTCTAGTGAGCAGAATGTAGACCCAAGACTGAACCCCCTGTATACTTTCAAGTTTGAAGGTATGCCGGTTCTATGCCTGAGCTAGCTCCAGACCTCAAAGCGTTCCAATCCCACACGGTCAAGTGTTTGGGGAGAGTACTTGCCCAGCAGCATGCTGGCACGATTTGGGGTTTGGTGTTTTCGCGGCGTTTGAGGTTTAGGTTTGTCCGTAGATATTTGTAGGAAACCACCCAAAAATGGTATACAGTCAACGCGAGAGCAGATTGAGTTTGGGAAGCCGGAATTGGTCGCCATGATCCCGAAAATCTCCTTCCGAAAGAAGCACCCGGGAATCTGTTACGCTCATCAAATCGCCCCGACTACGTCACCAATCAAACCCCCCTAGATCCAGTGTGCAATCCCAATGAATGGGCTGTGAATCAAAAAGACTGGGTTTGTAACAGGCTTGGGCGGCCACAGAATGTCCTGGTTTGCGACAAGCACCTTTGCGAGAAGGTGTTTTTGTAGAGCAGACTTGTAGGGCAGACCTGCGCCAACCATTTGCGACAGGGGTATGTAACAAGAGGCCGCGACAAAGCGGTATGTAACAGAGGGGGGGGCCCGCGACAAAACAGGGTTTTGATTCACAGCCAACACCAAAACCTGAACCCAAAGCCCCAAATCCCAAACACTGAGCCCCAGATCATGAACCTTCAGCGTCCAAATCCTAAACCCTAAATCCCAAATATTAAGTATTCAAGCCCCATAACCTCCAAATACCAAGCCCTATATGCGCGAACACATCCTCCACAGACCTTTCCTGGACCCTGGAAGTCCCCTTTTTGGGGATGTAGCCTATAAATAAGTAGGACAGAAGCCCAAAACGGACGGACATCGAGGGTCCAGGTTTGCATACAGGCCTATCCTAAACCCTAAACCCTATCTTTCCTGAACCCTAAACTCTAAACTTTGCCTACCTGAAGCCCGTGACCCACAGGCTTGGCCGGCGAGATGCGTCCGGAGGCTGCAGAGTGACCTGCAGGCCGTGGCTAGCATTGGGCCTTCAAAGGAGTTACATGAGCTTTTGTCTAAACTCCTTAGGGGGGGGTTTGTATGGAGGATTATATAGTGGAGTAGTATAGGGGGGATATTAGGACTTTAGACTAGAGCTCATATAGGGGACATATAGGGTATATATAGAATGGAAAGGAAGATGGAAACTATCATATTTAGGCTGAGGGTGTAGGGCCTACCTGTAACACCAACTACCTATAGCTTTACTCCTTGCACTTATTGGGAAATATCGTTAAAACGGAGGAAACCGGCTTACGGTTTTTAAGCCTTGGGCTGAATTGCCAGTAGGGCCAGACAAGGATCCCTCAGCAGCCACTGGCCGAAAAGGACCCCCAAAGCGGTCTTTTGCGTTTAGGGTTTATAGTTTAGGGTTTGGGTGCCATCAAATGGCAATTGCAATAAACAGGGGGACCCACACAAAGACCCTTAAATTGGGACCCCAAAAGTCCTTGTTATTCGGAGCCCCCAAGGGAATTCCTGTTTTTGAGTTAACATTAGTGGCAGCCAGGATGTCTACAAATGATACTTACTTGATTACTTGCCTTCGGTACAGGCACATACTCAAGAGGCCGCATGTGGACATGTCTTACATCACATGCTATGATAGACTCTTCGTGTCTATAGATAGATATATACCTGTATGTACATGTCTACGCCAAGGTTTTTAGTCTTTCAGGTCTCCCACTTCATGAGGGTTGTGTGGCTGAGCTGTTCTGTGGTTCAGGGTTGCGGCTTTGAAGAGTCCGGTGAGCAACACCCTCCCTGGACTTACGTGGGTCAGGGTTTAGGGTTGTACATTACCAACCCTAACCTCTAAACCCTAAATAGTAGTTTCCATTTTCTTTTCCATTATCCCTATATAACCCCAATATAACCCTAATATTACCCCAATGGGCACCCATAGGGTCTATGGGGTCAGTCCAGGTGGTTCAAGAGGTTGGTATCCACTCCATGGCAGGTATCCCGGCATGGGGGTCTGAATTGAAACCGTCAAATAGGTAGGGCATTCATGCTAAACCCTAACCACTGAAGCCTAAACCCCTTAACCCCAAACCCCTAAAGCCCTTTTTCTCTTTACTCCAAATATTGGTACCACATTGAGGGTATCTCTGGGGTTACATAGGGATTATCATAGGGATGCACCCCCCCGATCTTCCTTTCGCACCAGTAAGAAAAGCTGTGTGTTTTAGTCCGTCCCGTTTTCTTGCTGTTTAGGTCTCTTCAAGCAAGGGGCGATGAGGATGTTGATGATTATGATTATGATTTTGTTTGTTGAGGCGCGGAACTTAAGCTTCACAACTCCCAGGCCACCTAAAGTCAGAATCCTGTTCTGTCAGGCGACCAGTCTGCTGCGCTGTCCTCAGCCAAAGCCGTTGCTGAGCTAGCCCCGAGAACAGAGTTTCCGAAACGAGGGTACTTAAGATATGTCCCCGGAAGACGACAAGTTGAAGCTGGGGAGTTTGCACAACTTCTGAGCCAAAAGTATACGGAAACCCCCGAGTGGGCACCATGCTTTCAATTCCTCGGTCCGAAGCCCTAAACCCTACACCCTACACCCTAAACCCTAAACCTCAAACCCTAAACCTTAAACCCTAAACCCGATCTGTACCCCAAGGGCCCCTAACACGGTTGAGGTGCCTCTGCATCTGGAGCCCTTCAGATGAATTTCGATAAATCGGTTTAGGGTTATGGGCTTTAAAGGCTACTTAGGGTTACTTGCATTCAAGGCTACAAATAGCATGTAAACCCTAAAGCCCCGGACCCTACAAATCCCAAAGCCCCAAAACACTAAAAGCTAGAACTGCGGGGACCTTCCTTTTCGGAAGCTTCTAGACAGACGGCCCGCATGACCAGGCCTCCACAAGACAAGAAATCAGGATGTGAATTCGGACTTTTCTACTTGATTTGTTTGGGTCCTTGGCATTTGGTCTTGGGGGTTTGGGGTCTACCTGTTACCAAAGTATTACCTACAGTTTCGTAGTCATAACCCTCTATTTAGTGGGTATACGTTTAGGGTCTAGAGCTTCGGTAAGTGCCTATGAGGTGCCTTAGGAAAGGATCCTTGGCCAATGTCCCCCCCAAAAGAGCCAGTTTGACGAATCCAGCTAGGGCCACGCAAAAAAGGCGCAGAATGCCAGTTAACCCGGAAATGCCCTCCCCCTAGTATTACAACCTCTCATCCTTCGAATGCTCGATATTCCCAACATATTATTGTATGCCACATTGGGAATGTTGTTTAATTATATGGTGAGGGGATCGGTCTAGATTCTGGTTCATAGCCTCCAAGAAGGTGCATGTGTACTCATAAGCAGGATATTTAGTAGACATAGTGTCATCCGATTTTGTAAGCCCCACCTGTAGCCCCAATTAAGTGGGTAAAAGCCATAAAGCTGCAGGTAAGTGTGGGTTACAGGTAAACTTTCAACCCTAATCCCGGTGATAGTGATGATCGAAGCCAGACCAGTTTTCAAGAATCAAGAGGAGTCACACGACTGGCACGACCTAATATGTCTTAAAACAGCGGGGGGATTTATTTGAGATGTATCCATTTGATTTTAAGTAGGGACTTCATATAAGTCTTATGGTGTAGGTTTTAGGGTTATACTCGGCTTCGTTGGTTTGCTTCGCCAGCCTTCCGGAATCGGCGCTGTCCTGGTAGTGCAGACTGGTTGCAGCTGAGATGGCGCTTGCCCAAAATGTTGCACTGAATCAAATTCATCCTCTTGCCCAGAGATGCCCCGCGCGCTGGAAAGGTCTCGAAGCCAATGACGTAGGGTGTAGGGCGCAGGGGCTTAGTTTGTTTTTCCTACTGGCTTTAAACGTTAAACGCAAACCCCTAAACCCTAAACCTATTGGGTCTAAGCACAGAAACAGTGGGGCCAGGGCTTAAGTAGGGTTCGCTGCTCGTACGCAGTGGGCGAGTTCCCTTGCAGAAGGATATGCATGCTCAAATCTACAACCTAAAGCAGTTACCCATTTCGCTCCCTAATAACCCTATACAATTATGTTACCCTAAGGGTCCAAGTACCCAATAATCATATACTTACCTAAAACCTGTACTATAATTACTATTACCCAAATCCCAAGTACCTAGTTATCAGGTACATGGACCCTAAACCCCATATACCCCTATATATCCTTATATATCCCCTTTAAAGGGACCTTATCATTGGGTACGTGGACCCTCTGGGGTATAGCATGGCCCAGAACCCAAGTTGCAAGAGCTCAGGCAGAGCATCGTGTAACTGGAGCGGTTGTGGAGGGATTCTAAAAGTTATGAACCCCTGGCGAGTCTAGGGGTTAGGGTTTAGGGCTTTAGGGGTTTAGGGTTTAGGGTTTAGTGTGGCAAGGCATGGGGATTTTAAAGGGGTTGCAAGGATCCATGTTGAGGATTGCTCGGGTTGGTGAGAAGTGAGAAGCCTCGATACTGTCAAAACCCGAATATATCATGTCATGGGTGCTACAGTAACCCCAGTGTCATGTTTCCTGACACCCAGTGCATCTCTTAGCCCTTTTTAGGCTGCCATCAAATCACTTTGCCCGAAATCCTAACTTTAGCCCTTGAAGCTTACACGTCGATCCAGAGCCTGTATGATCAGGTAAACTTTAATCCCATATTTGCGAGTTGAAATCTTGAGTGTCCCCTGCTGAAGCATGCTCCGAACATGTTGCAGATGTGTACTGTTGAACGAAATCCCGGGGTTCCTGTGCTTGGGGTGTAAGGATCAGGCAGTTGAATTCGTTTCTGGGCTAGGTAATGCTGCGCGCTTCCCACGGTGAAGCCATGAAGTAGCTCTCAGCGCCAACATCGAGATGTCGAGATTCAGTCTTGCAATAGATTGCTGGTTCGGTGTTCGGCTGGGTAGTCTGCGTTGTGGAACATAGCTACTTTGAGGGGTATGATGGGTTTTTAGGGGTTATGTGGGGACTCTATAGGGAATACATAGGGATAATTGAAAAGAAAAGTGAAGCTCCTTTTTCGTGTTTCTTTTTAGTGTTTATTTTTAGTGTTTAAATTGGAGTTAGTGTGAGGGAGCCAAACTAACGTGCTGGGAGACAGGGCCCGTGCCCTTTCCATGTTGTGCGCCGTACCACGAGGTCCCTTTACGGGCGTTGGGGGTAGAAAGGGAGACCGGTTACAATGAATATATATGAGGTGGACCCCCCGACCTGCAATAGTGACTATAAGGGAAAATAGTAACTATATTAGGGCCCTCTTATATTCCTAATATACCACCATTACAGGGTTGGGGGTCCTCCTAGAGTATATATCGTTGACAACCAGAAGGATGACGAATCTTCATCCTGGGGGGGCAGGCGGTGCCAAGAACCGTAGTAACTGTTCCAACCACTGCACGTATAATGGGGGGACGATTGTAAGTATGTATATAGGGGCGCAGTCAATATTGTTTCGTTCAATCAACAAAAGCCAAGCAACACACAAGAGACAACCTAATTCTAGCTTTTTTCTCGGGGGCTTCTTGTAAGTGTCTACTCTGTTTTTCTACAGAAGAAAATGTTCTAAAAGTTTCTCAAACAGCAACAAACAATGACGGCCTAGGAACTACAAGAGGCCACTGCTCCCTTTTGATTCCTCGTTCTAACCTTCTTCCTGCTTACAATCTTCTAATACGTTTTAAACTGTAATATGACCTCGGAAATACAATAGACCTCTAATCCCTTTTGATTCCTCGTGCTATCCCCCTTAAATGATCTCAGAACCCTACCTTTCAATTCATGACAGGGGACCCAAATTCGCCACTTGAATTGTAGTCTTGACCAGGTTAAAGTAGCTTTCCAGGATCTTCTGGGATTTTGGCTTGGTCTGGAAGGAATATGAATTTTCATGGGGTTGTTATTAGGGGACGGGATTAGGAGCAGCAGAACTCGCAGCATCATCAGCAACACTAGCAGTACCTGTTACCTCAGTTGCCTACTTTACGGGTTAAGCCCACTACTTAGGCATTTCTAAACGTGAGAGCGGCAATTTCAGCAGCAGCAAGGAAGAGGAGCAGTAAGAATAAGATTTGAAACTGTTGTTCCAGGAATCTCACGTAACCCATCTGTGTTAATATGAACTAAGCTATGAGCACACCCCCACCTGTGAATGTTAGATCTTTCTCAGAAGTGGCCTTGTATACTGTATATTGGTTTCCACACTTCGTTTTGGGTGTTGCGTTTTAGCGGGTGGGGTGGCGAGGTGTTAAATTAAAAGAGACATGACTGCCTTTTCATTTGTCCAAGATGACAACAAGAGCTACAAGTTGCAAGGGCCTGTGTTCTTTGCAGACCAAACACGGTTCATATGACGAGAGGAAGCCTTAAAGCTTGCTATTCTGTCCGCCTGTACGGGGAGCCAATTTGCAGACATCATGTTTAAGTATAAATTCTCAGACCCTTTGCCCTATGTACCCCTGTATGCCCTGAGGGTGCCTCGTGATGCCATAGGTTGCGAGACCATCCGCAAAGACTAGAACAGCCAAAAAGGCCCGAAAATGATCTGGTGCCTTTCATTTGTTCAGGGTTGTAGTCTTGGATTCAGGGTGTAGTTCCCTGGGTTTTCGGCCAATAGTTGAGTATCTGGGATTTGGGCAATATTTTTTGCAAACCAGGTTCTGATAGAGTAGATGATGACTGGGCTACTGGGTACACGGACCATTTGGGTAGGGTTTGGCAAGGTGTCGGTTGTGTTGTCAAGGCTAATTAAGGGGGTTAGGGATTAGGGTTAAGATGCTACACTTTGTTCAGCGCAGGCTTCGGATGCAAAAGCTTTCCCCTGTTGTTCAGTATAAGAGAACCAACGGGTCCTGGGGCGACCCTAAACCCTAGACCTTAACTCCTAAACTCTAGATCCTGTTGTGGCTGAAATGTGTCCCCTCTAGAGACCCATAGTTTCTCCTTAGGTAGATAGAGTATGGGGTAGATGGAGATTTTATTATACCATACCCAAAGCCACATTCTATCTACTTAAGGGAGACTATAGGGTTAAGGGCTCAAGGTTTAGGATTTTGAGAACCCCCAATTTCCAAAAGTGAGGACCATCTCATTGCATCGGGTTCAAGAGCCCAGATGGCGCCGAAAGGCCTTCACGCCGACCTCAAATATGTAAAATATGAATTGTTTTATGGGTTTGGGGGACCCAAAGAATATGTAGAATATGAGCTGTTTTATGGGTTTAGGCATCCAGGTAGCCCTTTATTCTGAAGTTTAGGGTGCATGTATAGGGTTTCTACCTTTGGTACCTCGTATGTTGGATAAGAACTTCACGGCGGGGGAATACCGTCTTCTGCAACCCTGCCACCTTTCGTGCCACAATATGCGCCCAAACCTCAAACTACTCGTCTCCACCACGTGTGCCCCTACTCCTACCACCCTCCATACCATGCCAATCTAGTATTACCACCCCCCCTTTTCCCAAACACTAAAAACCCATGACCCTGGAACCCTAGACCCCAAAAAACCTAGTATCCTATAATCCTAAACCTTAAGCCCTAAAACCTCAAAACCCTAAAACCCTAAAACCCAAGGCTTGGAAGGTTCCTCTGTGTCTCAGGTCACACTTGCTTGACAGAGCCAAGCTGTTGGTAAACATGTGCCTTGGCTTGTCGCAGTTAGGCTTTGCATAGGGTTTAAGATTTAGGGTTTCGCGTTTGAGGGTTTAGCCTCCATCTTGGTCGAACTCAGAAACACCCCTAAAAGCCCAGTTATCCGTATGGTTGGCTTGTGTTCCCTACCCCGTTATGAGGATGTAGCATGGGAAGCTGCATTGTACAGGTCTCTAAACCTTGAACCTGAACCCTAGGCCCTGAAACCTAAACCCCAAACCCTAAATCCTCAACCCAAAACCTCTAAATCCCGAAGCTCCAGGTAACTGGGGGTTCTAGGGTATCCTGTCACAAGCGATGGAGGGAATGGACTGCGTGGCAACTCTTTTGCGAGCGAACCCGAGTGTTGCTTAGGATTTAGGGTTCAGGATTCAGGGTTTGGGGTTTAGGATCAGTAGCCCAAGCGAGGGGTGACTTACAGACCTAAAAGCTAGAGGGGAGTACCTCTTTGGCAAGTTTCATACCTGCATTTTTTGCTGAGAAGTTGCCAGGTATGGCAGATACCCTTCCTCCGAGTGGCATCCCAAAGAAGGTCACCAAACCGCTGGACATCTGCCAAAACCCTGCCAGCGCCCACAAGACCAAAAATGATACTTCAAAAGCCAAACAATGCTTCCTAAATTCTAGACTTGGCGGTCTGTATGTTCATCATTGCTGCTGCCCCTCTCAGATAATGTCTGTCTTTGTAGACTGCCTTCTGGTGCATATGGAGTTGGAGCCACCCTCCATGTCCTTATACATATGACATATAGCCCTTCCGCAGCCCTATGCAACGCTTCTAATACTCAAAGTCCGTGGCCCTTACCCCATACTCCTTGGACCCTTAGGGGGGTGGTCCAGGGTTTCAAATATACCCTCTTGAGGTACCGAGTACCATAACGTCACTGGTTTTGACACCGTCAAGCTCCCCGCGATTTGCGTACAAGATGCGCAACTAATGCAGCCTCCAACCTGCACATGTGCACAGTTTAGGGATGTAAAGGTTTCAAGCTTTGGGGACATGAGGGATTAGGGTTTTTCATTTGGGATTGGGGCGGAGGGATGTGTAAAACCCTGTACCCTAAACCCTAAACCCCTAAACCCTCGACCTTAAACCCCTAAACCCTAAACCTTAAACCCCTACACCCTAAACTGTTTGGGGAGTAGGGCTGGGGTTGAAGGTGGGTCAAATGGGTTAAAGGCTGCAGGTATCAGGGTCTGGGTTTAGGGTTTCGGCTACGGGGTTAGGATGGCGGGTTCAGGGGGGCTGGAGATTATATTTAGACTTTAGGGTCTTCAGTGGGTCATGACTTAAACCCGACGGCTAAGATATCTCTTCCATCAGGAATACACCCTCAACTGCACAAAGGCTCCTAAGATGGTTTAAGCTACCGTATGTTCCTTGAGTAAAGTGGTTGGAAAGTTCTAGGCACCTAGAACGGCATGGGACTGATTGAAGGGTTTGGTGATATAACCGGCCGTTTTATAACAGCTTCAGCAGTGGGAACTAAGCCAATTCGGTGCTTTTTTGCTATTAAGAAAAAACATTTGGGGTTGGATCCTGCCTATAATAGAGGTCATTTTGAAGGCTCCAGACTTTATTAGTTTCTCTATAGATATTCTCCAGCTGTCAATGAATGGGGGCAGTATCCAAACTGGGGGTGAAGTCGGGTAAGGTCCGTATAATTTGCCTGGTTTACCTGGGCCCCCCTAAACCCCCTAAACCTATATGGTTCTACATACTCTTGGTGTTTAGGGCTTTGGGATTGGAATTTTGGCGGTAGTTTACTCCTCTGCGTGTTCTAGGCCCGGACGTGACATACTGCAGGTTCAGGTTTCGTCGGGTACCGATGCCCCCCAACACATTCGGAGCCGCCACATTGTTGGCGAAGGCAAAGTTGCCGATCATCGCATTTTCGCCATGTGAGCTTTGGCAATGTTATAGTCCCCCTCAAGTAGATAAAAGATAGCTTTGGTTATATCATAATAAGATCCCCATATGCCCCATATTGTATCCACTTAAGGGGAACTATACCCCTAAACCCTAAACCCTGAATCCTAAACCTTAAACCCTAAACCCGAAATCCTAAACCCTAACTTGTACCATTCCTGATTCTTTTTGGTCTTCAACTTGCGCGGCTTAAATGTCAGGGCTCCAGGGTTTCCCAGGCCTCTGCCATGTGAGCTATGGTCTAAACTCCTAAAAACGGGTATTAAAGGGTTTAGGGTTTAGGGCTTAGTATAGGGGATTACATAGGGGTCCTAGTAGAGGGGTTCTGAAGTGGAATACTGGGAGTTTATACTTTAGCTCATATGGAGTTCGCAGACCGCAACAGTATGTAAAATAATGGACTTGTTGGCTATCTTTGAGGAATTCGGGCCACAAGTTTACCGACTTTTGGGGTCCATGTTCCCAGTAAAACCCTACGGCCAAAACCCTGAACTACCCGAAGCTCTATAAAGTTTGGAGCTGGCCGAGTTTAGAATGAGGCGTTCTGGCCAGGAGCTTTCGATCCGGAGCTGTGTGCGAATCATAGGGGTCGCCGTTACAGTATATTGAGGAAGTACAGTAGGCGTGATGCATCGATCACAGGGGCCGCCGTTGAGGAAATTGAGAAGTAGTTCTTCTGATGACTTTCCATACATGTGATTCACACGTACATACGTCTGATTTTCGCTCCAACTATGCAAACGATGGATGGCAAGTACAGCTTTTCACCTCGAACTTAGGGGATCTGAGCACCCAACAGTCATACGATGGAGATCCGAATAATTCAAAGCGGGTACCATTCATAGACGTCAGCGCTTTAGAGCCAATACTTGAAATTGCGGATAGGCTTCCGCAGTCCCGGGTGCTGTGCTTGTTACCTATAGAAAACCAAAACTAAACAATCTTGCTGCCCTTAAGGGGGCCTACAATCCTACACCGTCACTAGTAACAGGCCTACTTCATCCAACCCTGAACCCTAAACCCTATAAACCCTAAACTCCAAACCATAAACCTCAACTCCCATACCCTTAGGCCCTACATCCCCGAATCCATACCCTTAACCCCCGATCATGCTGGCTTCCCTAAATAAATGAGCGCCAGTATAGACGCCAAAATACTATACTTCTTACTATTTTCGGGTTTAGGGCTCAGGGTGGAGGTTTAGGGTCCCGAAAAATGACTCCTATGTGGGGAAACCCCCGAATCATGTCCCTGGTAGAAAAACCTGCTTAGTTGCCTCTGCAATGTTTCTGGTGAAGCGTGGTTGGCTGCCAGCGACACCTCCTGATGACTTCCGGGGCTTTTTTAAGGAGGTTTATGGCTTGGGTTTAGGGTGTAGGCCGTGGGGCCCTGTAGGAATAGGGATTATATAGGATCCTTTTTCAGGACCCTATGAGAGAATACTTTCAAGAAACTCCCAGATGGAAGAGGGAACCTGCATTTCTGCGCCTGCACCTAAGATCAGTGTTCAGGGTTTAGGGTTCAGGTTTCAGGTTTCAGGGTTTGGGGTTCAGGGTTTGGGGTTCGGGGTTTAGGGTTCGGGGTTTAGGGTTCAGGGTTTACGGTTTAAGATCAGATCCCATTGCCCCAAACAGCAAGGTACACAGAATAGGAGGGATCTTGGGAACCGCGCACATTATAACGGTTATGTCACAAGTATGGTTCGAGGTATTTGGGCCAAATGGTGCCCAACAAATGACCATGACATTGCCAACCCCCCACATGGGTCCTGCATTTCTGGGCTTTATACCTCCCTAAACTAAACCCTAAGCCACAACGCAAAGAAGCCACAATCTGGAACTGCCTTTGCGTCCGTAGGGTTTAGAATACCCGAATAGTACACACTTGGACCCCTTGTACAACCTCCTTGGGCACAGTGTACAAGTAATTGGGGTACTTTGGGATGTAGGGTTTGGGTTTTAGGGCCTAACCTTGTAGAATCTCTTCGGGCGCAGTGCAGAAGTAGTTTAGGTGTTTGCGCTTTGATCTTGTGGAGCCTCCTTGGACATAATGTATAGGCGGCTTAGGAACTTAGACCCTTCCCCAAAGCCTCCTATGTAGTTCCTCTTGGGTAAGATGTTACAATCCCTTCCCCCAAACCCTAAGAGACATTAAAAACAACTACTGCGGAGCACTTAGGCAGACTACACTGCCGGTACCTACAACCCTAAGCCCTAAACCCTAAACCCTAAGCCCTTCCCAGGACAAGCGAACACACTGATACGGTCCACATGCGCCCCTCCCAACCTTCCAACACTAGGTTTCAGGGTTTTAGGGAAAATAGGGGAAATTCCAAGGAAGTTAAACCAACTGCTGCATTCCGTGCTACTAAACCCCTCAATCCTGAACCATAACCCCCTAAGCCCTAAACCCTAGAACCGGCAGCTTGATCTCTTGGCTGGCCGAATCATAAATTCCACACCCGCCCGGCAAGCCTCGAGATGCGGATTTGCTGCAGCAGCCTCCTTTTGCAAAGCACCAGTGTTTCGGGTAAAAGGCTTCCAGGTTCAGGTTTCCGCTTGGGCCTAGGGATGAAGCCCAGATGGGTTTGAGGGTCTAGGGTCATAGGGTTGAGGGTTGCAGTAGCAAAGGCGAGGGGTTGAATTATTTTATTCAGATCCAGGTTCCATTCAAAGCTTGTACCGGAGCCCCAAAAAAGGGGTCCGCTTCATGCACACCCCAGTAGGCACTGCTTTTCTTTGCTGGTGCTTTAGGGGGAGTGGGAGAGTGGGCAGGATCCCTACAACTATCATATCATATCGTCCCTGTATCCCAGAGGGTCCAAGTACCCAATGATTAAGTATTTGGGTTTTGGGTAATTGTAACTATAGTATAGGTTTTGGGTAAGTAGATGATTATTACGTACTTGGACCCTTAGGGTATATGTATGTGTATATATGTTTGTATATATATATATATATTCACTCCCTGACTCCCCATCCAGCAGAAACAAGCCTAGAGCTCTGTGTCTATATATATATATATCCCTAAGGGTCCAAGGACCCCAATAACAGTGTGTTCGGACCCAAATACTGTAATATTAATGGTATTTGGGTCCTAAAACCCTATTATTGGGGTGCTTGGACCCTTAGGGATATATACATATATATATATATACAAATATAGACAGGGCAGTTAAACGCTAAACCCTAAATCCGGGCCCAACTGTTTCCACAAGAAAATGGCCAGAAGGTAAATTCCCTTTTTGCTGCTTCGGATCTCCCTTTGAAAAGCGTATGCCCAGAAACCCTTCACCTTAAACCCTTAGCCCCAAGCCTTTAAAGGGACCTTTAGAACACCCGAAGTCCGAAAAAGCTTCAGTTCTCAACCATGCAGGCAAGCATCAGGATTTTGGGGGTTGTTGGTAGTAGGGGTTTCGCCTCTCGGGGTTGGATGTTAAGGGTGTACACTCCTAAAACCAGAAACCCAAATTCTACAGTAGTAGCCCTAAATCCTGAACCCTGAACCCTTAACAGTGCGGAACATCAGTACCCCCCCTGCCGTGGGAAAGATTGATAAATCGTCTGCTCCCATCCAAGGCTTAGGGTTTAGGGTCTATTTCCATCCAGCTGTAGGGTATTTACTCTACGCCACCCACAAAACTAAATTCCGGCGTTCCCGAACCCTACCTGGACCTCGACAGTAGGTTTAATAGTGGCCCAAAGCCTCTAAAGTAGTCCAAAGGTCGACTGTTCCACATACTTTCGGGTTAAGGTAGTCATCATTATTATGTATGAGGACCCCCGAAAAAGGCCCCTACAGCTCATTCTACTCTAAACCCTACACCCTAAACCCTAGCCCCTAAAACCTTA
>CAJNIZ010004780.1:33711-61479 GCA_905231905.1 Symbiodinium pilosum | reverse complement strand
AAACCCTAAACCCTAAATCTAGACCTGAAATCCTCAACCCTAGGGCATGGAGTGTAAGGTTTGAACTGACCACTCCTGGCCAGGTTGCGCCATGTTGACCCAAGGCTCAAATTCTCATGTGGTGAAGGCCTGGACCCTTGAAGTACCCAGACCTCACTAATAATCCCCTCCCCTTACGGGCTTTATAGGGTTCTATAGGTAATATAGGGTTTAAAAGGGTTTTAAAGAGTTATATGATTCATAAACCCCCTCCCCTTANNTAATAGGGATCCTAATACTACGGCCCTTAAGAGGAGGGGTTTATTAATCATGGGTCTACATCAAATATGAACGCTTTGGGGCCCAAGAACACCTAGCCCTGGACCGCCTAAACTGTGTCCACCGCTACTTTAGCAGCCTAGATCTTGAGGAAGAGTGCCAGGAGCCGGCCGAGAACAAAGGGAGGGAAGGGCCCCGCTTGTTTTGAAGTTTGGTTTTAAATGGGTGAACATGGGGATAAGTATGGACATAAGTTCCATGACTTGTAGTTATGTATATGATTTAACAGTCTAGCTCTCCATGCCGGTAGGTTAAAAGCTGATGGCTTGAGATTGTAGGTATAAGGTGAAAATCCCACAAACACGGAGCTGGAGACCGAGAAATCCGACACCCTAAGCCCTAAATCCTAGAACCCCCAGACCCTAAACCCTAGAACCCCTAGAACCATACAACCCTAAACCCTACTTGGAGGCCCATGGGACTTAGTAATTACTTATAACTGGGCTTATAACCTTACTTCTAACCCCCCTAAATGGGCTTATGCGGGTTACCCCAATTATCAGTAGGGCTATAATCCCAATGATACGTAATTACTAAGTCCCATGGGCCTCCAAGTAGATCCCTAAACCCTAAACCCTAGATCCCCTAAACCAGGGGAGACCTGGCTCGTCGGCCGGGACTCGCGCGGGCTGGCAATCGGGTCCCCGCCCCAATCGGAGGCGTTCATCTGTTGGAGAATACCCAGGTTCAGGGTTTCCCTAAACCCTGAACTCCTAAACCCCTAAACTCCTAAACCCCTAAAAAATCAACCCCTAAACCCCTAAACCCGAAACCCCTTAAACCCCTTAAACCCCTTAAACCCCGAAACCCCTACACCCTAAACCCCTAAACCCCTCAAAGGGTTAAGGGCTTAATGTTTAGGATTCAGGGTTCAGGGCTGCGCTGCAGCTCCAGGATGCACAAGTAGACCTGAAAAGTCCCTGAATCTACCCTTCTTAGGGTCCCAAAAGGGAATTTAAAGTTCTAATAGGGTCTGTTTAGGGTTTAGGGTTTTAGGGTTTAGGGGTTCGGGGGTTTAGGGTTTAGGGTTTAGGGATTAGGGTGTTCGTCCTCTACCCTCGCCTAGGCGGTGTCGCGTCAGCGGCTCAACTTGCATCCTCCAAAGAACGCATAAACTCTCCCAACTCCAGACGCATTGGACCATTCCAGACCATCAGTGTTATAGAACTTGGGTTGTTCTCAAAAATGTGGGCCCCTTTCGGTTATAGATTATATCACGGCACCTAATATTTAGGAGTACCAAAATGGGAAACCCTAAGCCCAAATTTTGGTAACTCCCCACTTGGAAAGGGCTACTGGCTACCAGGCTACTTACAAGTCGTGCGGACATGCAGGTCGCGAGGATCCTCCAACAGAAAGTGAGGTGTAGTCTCAACTCCCTTAAGGGGTTATACAGGGTTTAGGGTTTAGGGGTATATAAGGGATTATATAGGGGAGCATCTTAAGTACCGGGAGTCAGTCAAACTGAAGTCCCCGGCTGCCCACTACGTACAACTACACCTATGGCAGCAGGTGGTCCGATGAGGAAAGCATTACAAGGATTATACAGGGGATGCTAGGAGTTAAAAAAACTATAGCTCATGTAGTGTTTTAAGTTTAGGGGTGCCGGGGTTCGACATAAGTAGTCCAAGCTTGATGTCGCAGGCGTGGTGGATAAGCACCTTCAAGAAGGGGGGCAGGCAACCCTCAACCCTAAACCCTGACACTGAACCCTAAACCATCGTAAACCCAAAATCCTAAACCTTCAACCCAAAACCCTATAACTCTAAATAGCTTACGCCCAAAAAGTCTGTTTTATATTGCTTCTGAAGGCGCCGCCACCAATGCTGGAGCCTGGCGGACAGCCTTCGGACGTGCTCTGTGAACGCGCACGCGCCACGTAACGTTGGGATGTGGGGGGTTCGCAAAATTAGGAGCACCTTTAAAGGGGTTTGCAGGGGAATCTCTACGGTTATACAGGATCATATGGGATGTTTAGGGTTTAGGATTTCCAAAAACAGGGGTACCTGTTTGGGGGTCCCAATAATGAGAGGTATAGTATTTTGGGGTCTATATTGGGGTTCCCTTAGTTTGGGCATCAACCTGGTGCGGTGGGAGCTTTGAGCTTCATATGCGCTACGTTGAGGGTTATAATAGTTTCCATGTTCTGTTCCATATGTCACCCCTCTATATATATATATACCATATTGAATTATAGTAGTCTAAACCCTAAACCCTAAACCCTGTTTCATCATCCCTATATAACTTGGGTCGAGGGTTTAGGGTTCAGGGTTGGGGTTTACTTGGACTCTTCAGATACCCAACTGTTCTGTATTTGAAGTGAAAGTCCCGCAGAATTATGGGTGCCGTAGAGTCCCGGTAGGGTAAGCCCTAACCTTAGCAGTGTGGCGCTGAGTGCTGAGGAGTTTAGGGCTTGACCCGGGACCCGAAACCCTAAACCCGAAACCCTTAACCATGAAGAGTTTAGGGCTTGACCCGGGGCCCCCTAAATAAGCCCTAGAATACTCCCCTATATAATCCCCTATATCACCTTTAAGGAGTTTAGACTATAGCTTACCTAATACCCTGAAACTCCTTGTAGGAAGGTGAGCCACCACGATAAAAGCCTGAACCCCTAAAACCCCTAAAGGCCCCAAAGTCCTTAAAGCCCCTGACGTCCCTAAACTCTACACCTCTAAACCCTAAACCCCTAGAACCCTAAGGCCGTGAACCCTATGAACCCTAAATAATACATAGTAGTTTCCATTTTCTTTTCCATTACTACTAAACAATGAACCCCTGAAACCTTGCGCCTGGGCTAGGACCTGGCTGCCATTCCCCAGACTCACGCCACGAAGCTGTAGGCGCCCTGACTACCACCCCAGACCCCTTTAAGGGTCTAGGGTTTATGGGGTTTCCAACACTTTCAGGGTGATGGGTTTAAGTCGTCCAACTCTTTCAGAGTGATATGGGTTCAGGGTTTAAAACTCTTTCAGGGTGATATGGGTTTAGGGGTTAGGCTTTCCAACTCTTTAAGGGTTATATGGGTTGAGGGTTTAGGGTGTAGGAAGGAAGGTCCCCCTTTAAGGGTTTTATAGGGCTTAGAGCTTCTGGCTTGGGAGGATCTTGAAGGAAGTTCCCCCTGAAATTCCCAGAAATTGCCCAATATCCGAGGGCACCCCAGAAGCCTCGGGACTCTTAACGTGCAGGTATGGAGTAGGCCGAGGCGTATAACGGTGTGGGGAACTTTAAGGGGAGTATGTTAGGACCCTAAACCCTAAACCCTTAAACCCTAAACCCTAAACGTCCTTATAGGCTTGGGATTTCGGGACTTCGCCAGAATATCTTGACGTTTGGGGCCCAAGGAGCAAGTCGGTTTAGGGTTTAGGGCATTCTTTTCCTCTGGTGCTTACCTGGCTGTGACAGAATCTACGGGACTAGATAGCTATGCACGCATACATACATATACATATGGGTGGTTGTCAAAATTCTGGTCCCTTTTTGGATCCCTATTATAATACGGCACCTAAACTTTAGGGTACCCATCCAGGGGCCATCATGTTGACAACCACCCCTATACATATACATATACATATATATATAAATAGTGAAATATACATACATATAGAGAGAGAGAAAGAGAGAGAGAGAGAGAGAGATACAACAAACAAAGAGGACGTCACCGTGGAAAGCACTGTTCCGTAGGGTCCAAGTAGTCTCTGGGCTTTGGACTGAGGATTTGGTATAGAGAGTGTCTACCTGTCTGAGGGGACAAAAAACTAGGCTACAACTACACTAGGTTAGGTGTAGGGGCCGTGCGAAAATCTCAACTTCTATGGAGTTATAAGTACAACATATGGGTCCTATCCCTGTGTAGCCGCTCAAAACGTTATAAGTAACATGCTCCTCCAAGCAGGGGTTGGGCTTTTGACTTCCCTATATGCTTTCCTGAAACCCTGAGCCCTAAAACCTAAAGCCAGCGTGCGTACGTGAACCGTGCTACGGCCTGGCCTCCACATACCTCATAAGCCCTTAACCCTACACCCTAAACCCGACACCCTAAGCCCTACACCCTGAATACTACACCCTAAACCCTAAACCCTAATAAACCCTGGCCTCCACCGGAAGCAAGCTTGCTGCGGACCAATTCGGCAACCTCTTCCTCTGAGGGTGCCTTGCGTAGACATCGGAGAATTTCCCTAAAGCAAGATTGGGGTTTAGGGTTTAGGGTAGTGAGGTAAGTTCTGTATAGGGTTATAAGGGGATTTCCAGAATTTCTTGAAATTGTGATTCGGCGTCGGCGCCTGACAGAGGTTCAGGGAGCTCATGTAGATGTGGCCATTCTTGGTTTTGGGTCTACAGTGCGGGTTGCTGGTTACTACGAGGATGAAAGCATTATGTGTAAGGATCTGTCGCCTGGGGGCTTCCGGGTTTAGGTTTTACCTAAACCCTAAACCCTAAGTCTTATTAGCACTCAGCAATACCTGAGAATATTTCACCGGCCGTCTATGCAGTGATGCAAAGGTTAGCTTACACAACCTTCACGCCCTCCGACTACGACCAGCTCGCTGACCCTAAGACCCAAAACCAAAAGAAACCCATACCACCCAAAAGGGCCATGAACCTGTATAGTACAAGCCCGAGACCCGTAAAGTAGGCATGTGGAAACCTCCTTGAACTCCAAGTCTATGGTCCCGAGGAAAACATTCTGATTCTAATATTTGAACCTAAAATGCACTAATTGGGTACCTAGACCCTTAGGGATACATGAGGGTTTTGGCCCCCAATACTATAACCTGAATCATATTTGGGACCGAATAAAAATTTGGGCGCCTGGACCCTCAGGAAAGCGAGTCCTCAAACCCCGACCCACTCGATAATGAACGAAGAGGGTGCCGCGGGTTTAGGGTTTAGGCAAATTGACACATGTTGCGGCATGGCTCAGGTCCCACTTTACATGAAAAATGCCGTACACCCCAAGATGGAATCAACCCTAAACCCGAAACCCTAAATCGCTAAACGCTGAGCCCTAAACTCTGGGCCCTGGACCCCTAAACCCTAAGCCCTAAAGCTGTAGTCTCCTTAGACCTATAAAAAGAATGTTGTTTCAATAATTCCTTAAGGTCATACTATAACACAAATTACAATAATTCCTAAGGAGACTACAGAAAGCCTGAAAGCCCTGACCCCTGAACGGTGCGCCTTCTTCTTGCCCATGGCAAGCCCAGCTGCGGAAGATTTGTCGCCGCGGCAGCAGGTTTGGTTTAGGGTATATCTGTACCTTCAGAGATATCCATAACAATAGCCTTGAACCCCAAAGTAATAGGTATGTAGGCCAAGGGTGTAGGTATTAGGGCCAGTGTTATGTGTACTTGGGAAGTCCAGCTAAGGTTTGTGGCTCAGATGTTGTTTCTTTCCAAATCTCTGCAATGATGGAGGGGCTGACATAATCAGAAATATGTCTTGAGACATAGCTTAAGTCAACACTGCATCAACATATTTGGCGGCCATAAGAACTTGGCGGGCTTCAAAAGTTTCTATGTTGAAGTTTGTACGTCTCTTCAACAAGGAACAATGGAACACTGTGAGAGCAAAACTATCTAGGAGTGTTCCCGTTTCAGTCACTCGATTAGTTGGCTCTGACACCCAAACGGGCCTGAGCCGCAAAACATGGACATGGACCCATAATCTAAACGTGGATTTCTCTATAGCATCGCATTCCTTCAAGCTTCCTGCTTGCCACTGAATTCTGGATTTCGGGCTTGCATGAACTTAGGGGCCACCACTCCCTTTAGAACCTGCTGTTTCCTGCCATCGCGCAACCTGCAAATCCAAAACGCTAAAAAAAGCTAAGCCCAAAGCCTAGGTAGGGACATCAGGAACCCCCCGAGCGGTCCTTTTGAATAATGAGGACGGAGCCTGTAAAACCTGACAGATCGCTATGTCATCTTAAAGTCTATTCGGGATACCCAGTACTAATTTTAGGGTTTAAAGTTTAGGGCTGTTGGTGGAGGAAATCTTGTACCAACTTACGTCCCTAAAGTCCTAGGAGTTACAGTGCTTTCGGGTCCCTAGGTGGTGCAAGAATTCATCCATCAACCGTAAAACTATGCAAGAACCTGGGCAGCACAAGTCCTAATCAGCAGGCCCTGGTAGTATAGTAGTATTACTTGGTTACACTTCGACTGTTCCCTGTCTAGCCCTACGCCGGGCATGCAAAATAGCCTTTCAAAGGGCCCAAAAGCCCCTGACAACGGAATTCGTATGCGAGGTTTGGCAGCACTTGTTCCCTTGAAGTGCCTTCGCCTTCAATCCTTTGCCGGTGCTTTTAGCCTACTGCCTGACTGCGATTCTGCAGATACAGCCTACCAACTGAGTCGATTGGTTTCTGAAGGTAATTTTTTCTCCTTATACAACTACTCCTGCTGCTACTGCTACTGTCACGGGCACCACCACTACACTATATCTCAATGATCACCGAACACCTAGGACTACTAAGATTGCTACTACGTACTGAGAATTGTACTAATAAATGAAGCACACCTTCTTACAGCACAGCTTTCAGAGTGGTCAACGATTTGTTGCCGCGGAGGGCCTTCCCTAACTGAATCCCACATTACGTCTGAAGGGTCCAACAGAAGAAGCCTTATGATGTTCTGGGTCTAATCCTATGATCAAGTTTACCCATTTTGAACTTACTGGTGCCTTTTGAACTTACTGGTGCTAGTAGGGAATAAAGGTATGCGCCCCCATATAACCCCCATATAATATATTCCCCTGTTCCCTACTAACCCCCAGTACGCTAAAAGTCAACCCCAAAAACACACAACGCGAAGGCAGCCTGATCTTGTTCCAGCATTTCATACGGATTTCTTAAGTCAGCGGGCGTAGGGTCCAGGATGTACAGTTTATCGAAATGCCAAACACTCCCATGGTAACCGTGACATTCTTCGAACAAATCTAAAGCGAAACCATGCGGACTTGAGATATGTGGCAGTTTCCTGTTGTAAGGGGGACACCAATGTAGACTCCAAAATACTATGATCCTCATCATAAGGACCCCCAAAAGGTACTCCTATTTTTTGGGAAGCCCCACATATTGGCTTTCTCAAAATGAGAGGACCCTGGAAAGGCTGCACAAGAGCCTGAGAGAACTGCACAACCCCAATGGGTCAATGTAGCTAAATAATATATACCTAGGCCCCAAAGTAGCTATATGGGAATCCTTTGGGCCCTAAGTATACATTGTCTAGCTACATGGACCCTTTGGGAAGTTTTGCTTTATTTTGCACTGTTGCATGGGATCCTGTACCAATCGCTGCGATCCCAGGATGTGTACCACGTAACTTACAATGGCAGGTCGCTGCTTCTCTGTTTTGAGGTTTATAAGGCATAGGGTTGAAGATTTAGGTTTTTGAGTTTAGGGCTTAGCGTTGAGGATGTAGGTTTAGAAGTCGAAGATTTAGGGCTGAGGGTGTAGGTTTCGGAGGTTAGGGTTTAGGGTTGAGGATTTAGGGTTCAGAGGAGGTAGAAATCATGTGTTACGCATCTCGTGGAAATTCAGGTACAGTACCAAGCACTACTGGGGCATTGGGACCCGCAACGCAAGTTGCGGTTTAGGGTTTAGGCCCTTTCAAAAGGCTGACAACTGAAGATGTTCTATACCATACTTACTTACAAACCCTTAACCACCAACAAGCAGCAAAAGCCCAAACCGGGACCCCACCAAACCCTCATCCATCTAATTTACACACGTTAATTTTGCCCTTTGAAGCCTTAAGCCATTTACCCGATGGAGGGTTGTGGGGTGGGGGTGCAGAGCTTAGGGAGACTTTTATCTACCTGGACGCAGCCGCACAAGTAGGTAAAATCACGGCCCCACACCCATAAAAGGTAGCCCGAAAGGCCATGCCTTTGCAAATTTCCAGGGCCCTCTCCAAAACCAGAAATCCAGGAATTCAGGATTCCTGTGTTATTTCATAAAAGGTTTTACAAGGAGTTCATATACAGAAATTCCTTCAAATAAGAGTAGCATTTCTTGAGATTTCTATTCTTAAGCCCTAAACCCTACATCCTGGAAGTTCGAACCTTGAAGAAATCATCGATTTCCTATTACAGCTCTCCTATGAAGTTTCCATTTTTCTGCCCTGCCTACACCCCAACCCATCCTGGCACCCCAGGTCCTTCATACAGGGATTCAGAAATTTATAGGGATCCCCTTAGATTTATAGGGATGGGAGCCCTTTACTAAACCCTAAACCCCAAACCCCAAACCCAAAACATGGTGGGTGGTGGTGTGCCAACTACTGCCATGCCATGCTGCACTGCACTGCACCTTCTTTCTTAGCTCCACTGGGTGAGACTGCTCCTGTGACCAGCTGAGGCTTTCACCAATCTGTCCTGAACCTTCTTGTCTTCCCTCCTCCTCTTCCTCGCCTCCTTCTCTGCAGCATATTTCAACTTCCATTTCAGCCTCAATGCTGCCTTCTTCGCCTCCTGTGCTTTCCTCTTCTCCTCCTCCTTTTCCTGCCTCCTCCTGTCCCTTTGCCTCTGCTTCTTCAAAGTCTCCTGCTCCTTGGTCCTGACTCTGGCCTTCAGTGGCATTGACTTTGCCTTTGGCTTTGCCTTTGGCTCTGCCTTTGCCTTTGGCTTGGGCTTTGCCTTACGCTTGGCACCCAGAGTTTTTAGGGACTTCTTTTTCTTGTCCCTGGTCTGTTGCTTAGCTTTCTTCTCTTCGAAGTCCTTTACTTCTTCCATGCTACAAGCTTCTCCTATGCTGGCTAGGTCAAGCCATGCAACCTCCAGCCCTGGGGAGCTGGAGGTGCTCCCAAACTTGCTTAGGGGATCTTGAGCCAGAACTGCTACTTGACAGGGGGTGGATTTGAACCAGGGACCTTTGGGATGAGGAGCAGAACACAAACAACTAGGCCACAGGTGAGCCTAGTCCTCTTCCCCCCCCCTCTCCCCTCTTCTACCCCTTCCTCTCCCCCCCCTCCCTTTTCTGCCCCGCCCCCCCCTGTCCCCCCCCCTCCCTCTGCCCTCTTATTTGGGGGCTCATGGATGTCGGGTTTGGAATTGCTCACGGATCTAATGCGGGGTAAGGTGTGTGATGAACCTCGTGCATGGCATGGGACATCCTAAACCCTACAAAAACTATGAAACCCTGAGCCATAAATCCTAAATCCTGCACCTTTAACTCGGAACCCTTCAGCAGTAAACATCCGTACACCTCATAGCCCCCTTTTAGAAGAAAGAATATGGAATTTACCAACATCATCATAAGATTCCCATAAACCTCATATTGTATCTACTTGAGCGGGGCTATAAACTTTACTTGGGGCCCATGGGACTTAGTAACCACTTATAACTGAGCTTATAACCTTACATTATAATCCACCTAGATGGGCTCATCGGGGTTACCCCAGTTCTAAGCAGGGTTATAATCCCAGTTATAAGTAGTTGCTAAGTCCCAGGGGCCTCCAAGTATAAGTCCACACACGAAACCCCTGAACCCCAATCCGAGGCGGCCTGCGAATCGTAGCTCACGTGACACAGCCATGATCATGAAACTCGGGCTACATGGGGGGTTCCCAAAACTAGGGGTACCTTTAATGGGGTTTACCGGGGAATATAATATGGGGTTATATCATATACTGATATTTAGGGTTTAAGGTCTCTACATTTTGGGAAACTACCACATATATATATATATGTATGTATATATACATACTTGGAGGGTCGGGGGGGACTTAGTCAGTAGGTTATTGATGAGGATAATTGGGCTTATTATGTGACTTATAGGGGCTATAAGTATACTTACCCCTAAACCCTAAACCCTAAACACTAAAACCCTAAACCCTAAACCCTAAACTTGGTACATCCCCCCCCAAGTAGGAATTTCTCAAAACAATTTTTTCATAATCCCTGACTTAAAACCAGGACCCTCCTAATACCCTGAATTGGGGTTATATGTCCCCTAATGGTGGGTACTGAGGCCACAAGAAGGGGGTAGTTGGAGGGTACCGGGGCGTTTTGGAAGACCATTCTTACGTAATCCCTCAAGTGGGAAGGGATTTCCTCAATGGCCCTCATGTAGCCCTCGTCTCCCCGAAGGGAACTGTGTTCTGAGAAATCCCCACGCGAGCATACCGTGGCATGCAGCATGAACAGCATCAATAAGGTTTTAGGGCTTACCGTCCAGGGCGACCAATTTCCCAGCTGCTGTCAAACTGGAGATCTGTAGCACTGCCTAGTTCGGAGTTTTGAGTCACAGCCAGCTTTTTATGCTCGTGGTATTCACCAATGTGTACGTACGTACATGCATACATACATGCATACTTACATACATATATGCATATATACAGACATACGTACATTCGTACATACAGACACAAACGTACATCCGTGCAACACATAATTAAAAAATGATGTTCACCGGGAACCCATAGAAGCTCTGATGACCCCTATGCACTATGAGATATCCTGAAATAAAAGCCGGTTCGGGTTTGTTGTCAGAGCCCTGCAACAACCCTAAACCCTACCCCTGCTGTTCCAAGTGCCCAAGCAACATCCTACTTCTGCCCCGGAGGATCTTTTGAAACCCATTGAAACCCAAAGCATACACTGAGTAGACACCTGGATCCTGCCTAAGCTGCAAGTCCGTGCACAGACGTGGCTTTGATCGCTTATACTCCTCTTTACTTGCAAGGGCGTGTGATCCAGAACCTACCTGGTAAGCTTAGTTGTGTAAGACAAATTAGCAAATGTACGTGTGTAATACACATCAGCAATGGTTACTTGACCTGCGGGACCTGCACGTGGTTTATCACTACGGCTACGAAGCTTATATCATGCTTACAAACATGTTACTCAACTTTGGCGACCTCTAGCTCTGTTTTAGCTACAGCTGCTAAGCCACCGACAAGTAACAAGCCCCTCTTTCGCTTAACCAGAATCTTAAACCGTAAGCCTCTTTTACCTAAATCTGTCTAAGCCCTCTCAAATTCGCGGATAAAGGCAACCGTCTAAGTTACTGCTGCCGAAGTCCGCAACATGCATTGTGCACGCTGAGCAGTCTCTGCTTGCCGCTGATACCCTGCCGGCTCTTGGAACGCAAGATGGACAGAGTTTACCAAGAGTAACTGGTGTACGCAGAAAAAAAGGCTTAGTACCTGACATTTTGGCAACTCTACCTTTTAAGGAGCCTAGGAAACTCTATGTGGTGATGGGTCGCACAAGCTTACCCAATACATAAACCTGATCTTGGATTTCATAAGACCTCCAGGCACTTTTCAGCTTGCACTGCTGTATGGACCCCAAACGAGG
This sequence comes from Symbiodinium pilosum, assembly GCA_905231905.1. Lineage (NCBI taxonomy): Eukaryota > Dinophyceae > Suessiales > Symbiodiniaceae > Symbiodinium > Symbiodinium pilosum. The sequence goes on along the minus strand of CAJNIZ010004780.1, from coordinate 49,857 downwards.
AGTGGGTTCGGGCTTAGGGTGCACAACTTATAGATTGATTCTACGCCCTCGAGGGGAACTTCCAAAAAATGCGGCGTCTTTGTAGGGGTTCTGAACTCTAGTCCCAGCCTGAGACTTTAAACCCAATCTATGTATTAGGAATAAACATTTTAGGTGGCATAGAAGGAGTCTAGGTTTTGGAAATTCCCATGTACCCCAACTGCTCATGGCCTATAACCCTGTTTAGGGTGCAGGGTTTAGGGTACTTGAGCATAAGCAAGAATACTCATAACAAGCCCAGACGTTCCGAACAATGCCCCAGGCCACCAGACCCCACAACTAACATCCTCAACCCCCTTGGAAACCCCAAAACCTAGAGGACTGACTAACCGCTGCTGCCTATCCACAGAGAGTTCTAAGCCGACAATCAAAGGTTATGGAGTTCATTAAACCCTAAACCCTAACCCAAGGCTCAAAGGACTGATAATATAAGGCTTTTGGGCCCAAAGACCATACTATACAAGGCTTTTGGGCTTCCTCCAAGACGCTGCTCGATGCTAGTGCTCCCAGCCCCAAGCCCTCCACCCTCTTGAAGATGAGAATGCTGAAGCAGACCTGGTCCAGATTCCAAGCTTTCTAATCCTTAACCCTAAGGGTGCAAGGACCCAAATGATAGGGTTTTAGTGCCCAAATACCATGAATATTCTAGTATTTGAGCCCTAAAACCCTATTATTTGGGTCCTTGGACCCTTAGGGTAAAAGCTCCACACTTTAAAAGATACTTGCGAACAGTAGAGCCGGTGGGGCAGGAGTCCGCAGGGGGTTTCCATGAAAAGGGGGCCCAACTTAGACCTTCATCGTACTGTAGTCCTGGCCCTAAACCCTAAACCCTAAATCCTCAACCCCAAACCCTAAATCCTAAACCCTAAATCCTGATCACAGAGACTTCGAACCGGCACCCCTAATGCGTGGGAACCCCCCAAAAGGCAAGCCTGAGATCTGCAGTTTCTGCTATTCCTGGTTTAGGGTTTAGGGTTTTAGGGTTTAGGGTCCAGGGCTTAAGGCTTAGGGTTTAGGATTTAACCCCAAACCCTAAACCCTAAACCTTCGGGACGAAATGGATCCTACTTCACCAGCCCTGTCAAGCGCACACATGTTTCCATGCTATCTATCTGGGGTTTAGGGTTTAGTAACCTAGAAAGTATGTAGGGTAGAATGATAGCCGTTTCGGGAATTTTTGTTGGGCTTTGGGGCTATGATTTCACTTACTCTTGAGGCCGAGGCATAGTGAACCACTGCCCAAACACTGATTGTAGAATGGCTTCTGTCCAAGGTTCACATGGCCATGACAAACTGCGCAATCTCCAAAAAACCCAACAGTGGCATACCTCACCAAAACCTCAACTACTATTCAAACATAACATACTTTAGTGCAACATCCAAGGCAGGGGAACTTTGCATCCTGAAATTGGGTATTTGGACTTCATGGATATAGCCTGAACCCAATCCCTAAACCCTAAACCCTACACCCCTAAACCCTAAACCCAAACCCCGAACCCTATATCTTGAATCCACTCACGGAGCCCTCGTTGTCTGCAGGGATTACCTTTTCCCATAAATAGCATAGAAGTCCTGGAAAGCAAAAGTCCGGTTTACCAGGTGCCTATATGGGCTATAGTCCCAACTCCTAGCATTCCTCTTAATAACCCCTATATGTAAGGCGTTTTGGGGTTTAGGGTCTAAACTCTCAGGATCCCGCTTACTAACACCTATAATATAAGGACTTTGTTAGGGTTTAGGGTCTAAACTCCTAGTATCCACCTGAATACACCCTATAAGAATCCCCTATATTTAACCCCCCATTTAAGGCATTTAGAATCTAGCTTGCATGGGTCTTCATGCCAGTTTAGGGAGGGCATAAGGAAACTATGCGGGGCTTCTTAAGGCGTCTAGAGGAGTGATTTTCAGGGAAGCCCTTTTAGATTTGGCCTGACCACGCACGATACCGGGGCTAACTTCATCGTCGGAACACTAGTCGGAGCTACGTATGTGGCCCAAAATTCTCTGCAGCCTATTTTCCCTTTGATGCCCCCATGCGCATATGATCCTCAAGAGTACCTCTGCTCCAAAATCACAATGCTATAAGCGGATAAAAATGCACCCGGCTTGAACTACGATACACACTTAGACGAATCGATGGCGCCGTGTTCACAACTTCTTCGAGCTCCAGAAGAGCTCCTTGGCTTTGGATGCACTGTCCCAAAGAACCCTGAGTACCTTTACACGGGTAGCATGCCCAAACTAGGTCGCCAATTCCTCCTAATTTGTATAATAACCATACTTGGTAATGCTGTATACATATACGCAAGATCGTTTGGGAATTTTCCTCCCCAACCATAGAACGGACACTGGGAGGCAAACGCCTCAGCACCACGTTTTGCACAGTGCAGGAAATCTTGCAACATATGACTTGCCCCATGTTGCAGCGGGAGGATTTTCACAATCCACCTGACTTTTGGCACCCCCAATATACCCTACTAGAGAGTGTTTTGTTAAACACACATACTAGAAGTTCGTCAGACTGTTTCAAGGCCACAGTGCTTCAATCATTTGCTTAAGCTTGCCGTGTGCAATCGACATATATAACCCTGCTGTGGTGCCTATACTAAAGATGAGATTTTAGCGGCCCCAATTACTACAACATGATGGTGATAGGGTTTTGCGGGTAGGGGTAGCCAAAATCCGCTCATTCTACTTGCTCCTGCACTCGCCTGAGTAGGCCATGAATGAAGGGTCAAAAAATTGAGGTCCTGAGGTTCCACCATTTTTGGGGACATCCATGCTGAACAGCTTAAGGAAAGTTTACAGGAACAGGACCCTTCAGGAAAAAGCCTAAACCCTGGAGCCATGATGGAACGGGCAAAGCGAGGTTTGCATGAATTTAGCTATCGGCTCGGTCGGCATGTGTCAAAGAATCCTTTACAATCAGGCCCGAATAATGGTTACTTTGGCCCAAATGGAGGATCCCTACACCCTAGACCCTTTTCCTTAAACCCTATATCCTACACCCTGAGTTCCCTTATGAAAGGCATCAGTTGGAAGCTCTACGTGTAGGGTCTGGGGTTTGCTGCGCACCTGGACACTAAGGCCAGGCAAGGGTTTAGTACGTAGGCTTTAGGATTTCAGGTTTAGGGATTAGGATTTAGGGCTTAGGATTTAGGATCTGGGGTTTAGGATTTAGGAGGGTTTAGGGTGTGGTTTAGCGTTTAGGGCTTAAAGTATTCCTGAGTAGGCCACCTACACCTCCGGCTTCCTGAAGAGTTCCATCCAAATTTGAGTGAAGCATAAACATGCGTAATCCGTAAACCCTGTCTGCATGCATAGCCAACACTGAAGCCCCAAAGCCGTAGTTCCTATGTCCCTAAATCATAAATCCTAGCAATCTTACCTGAAGCACGTTAATAATAACGGGATTTTGGCAACCTCAACCCTCAAAATTAGGACCCTGCAACCATCATATGATAGCCATAGGGTCCTAGTTTCGGGGGTCGGGGTTACCAAAACCCTAAACCCTACGCCCTAGACCGCAACATCCCCTCATTAGTTAAAGCCCGGCATCTCGAACCTGAAGCTAAAAACCCCCCAGCTTGCCAAGCTACGTTTCAGGTGAGGAGGTTGGGTTGGAGAATTACGGAAAGGAGCAGAGAGTTTAGGGCGTTTTTCTCAAAAAGAAGGGATTCCCATTCAAGGGGTTTAGGGCTAAGATGGGCTAAGGGGCTATACTAGCGGAACGTTGGTATCTACAAACTCACAAGCAGCAGGGGCAAAACTGTCGAAGAATTGAAGCTGAACCAGGCTACCATAACTTTTACAGGGAGGGGTCCCCCAACCCTAAGCCCTAAACCCTAAAGGTAGGATCAAGCTAGTTTGTGGGGAGTCCTTAGGCGATAAGTCTGATAGACAGTAGTTATTGTCGGAGAAATACTTACTTCCTATAATCCTTTACTATAAGCTCTATGCCCTGATAGTACACTTATGTAACTGGCGAGCCCTCGCTTGTCAGGGCATTGCTATATACTTGAAATAGGTCTACCTACGCAGCGTTTGACCCAGCTTCTTTCCTCCAAGCCCCTGAACACAAACAACTGAAGGTTTAAGCTTTGGGCAAGGCTGGGCCGGGGAAAATGTTTAAACGGTTTTAACGTACCCCAAACTCATACATTAGAGCCGCAACACGGTGGATGTTGCAGCGTCCCTTATGCTCGAAATCTTTTAGCTGCTTAAACCCGTGCTACCCAGAAATTGTTTAAAAAGGTTTAAACGTATCCAAGCAGGCAATTGTTTCAACGGTAATTCAACAAGACATGTTTAAACGGTTTAAACCCACCAAAATGTTTAAGCGTTTGAACCTAAACGGTGTTCGGAGCGACCCTGGCCGTGGGGTTTAGGGGTGAATGAACTTTGAAACCTACAGCTCTATACCCCAAACGGGTTAACCGCAAGCCTGGCGTCGCCACTTCCTTCGGAAGTGAGCACTATCACCTGGAGCACGCCTTCCAGCAGGCATCTGAGTAGCTTCGGTGGTGGGCGTCGGATGAGATTTTCTTCTGATACAAAACACGACTGTAGCACCGAAAGAAACATATGGCCCCATTGTGGGTACCCTGTATATATATATATACATCTGTATATATATATATAATCAAAAGCCTCAATATGTTAAGGAACGGGAAAAAGGACCATAACTTTGACAGCCGTCCTCCCACATCGAGACAATGTTATCTGGATTTAAATTTCGACAACTATGCGTCTGACACAATGTGACACCTGCATAGCATTCTTTTTGAAACAGTTTGCCAAATAGGTTTCAGTCTTGAAGGTTTTGGGCGTAAAGTGCTAAGGCTTCGGGTGTGGGTGTTTAGGTTACCGCTAGGTAAAAGGGTGTAAGGTCGCGGGCTTGACTAGAATTTGAAGCAACTTCTGCAAAAGTTTGTTGCTGAAGTCCTGTCATACAGACATCGTTCATGACTTCATGGGGTGCTGCCACCACTAACGATCGCACGACAAGAGCCGAGCCTAATCTCCCAACTTGTTGTGAGAGGACATGTTCTCATGCAAGCCTAGATGTCTCTCTTGTAATAAGACGATAGTCTCAATGTTGCCTTCTGATGTTAATTCGGACTGCACCCAAAAGACATTGATTTCGGCCGTGCAGGAACACGTTTGAAACCAAAACACGCGCCAAATGGACACGCGCGGCCATTGAGCAAAACCAGAAGCTAAAACGATCCCTCAAGCTTCAAGTTTTACCTAAACCCTAAACCCTATATATCCCTACAGTACCCCTATATAATATAGTAGTATCTATTTTCTTTTCCATTATCGATTATTTCAATCCCGCTAGACCCTAAGCTCTGCACCAGTTCCCTCACCATTCCTAAACCCTAAACCCTAAACCCCAAACCCTAAACTCTAAACCCTATTCCCAGCGACCCTAAACCTCAAACCCTAAGCCCTGAACCCCAAGCCATAAACCTTAAAGTTTAGGGTTTAGGGCTTGAACCCTAAACCCCGAACCCCAAACCATAAACCTTAAACTCTAAACCCCAAAACTGGTAATCCCCTAAAGACTAGACTAAACACTAAATTTCAAACTTTAAACACTACACCCTAAGCCTTAGACCCTGAAGCCTCAACCTTAAACCCTGAACCTTGAACACTCAAGCTTAAACACTAAACCTTGAACCCTAGACCCTAAACTGTAAACCCCTAGCCTCCTGCACGTCAGCCTCGCTCTTCAGCCCCTCTTCCCAGGGACGAATGCATTTTGACATCCTGGGTTGTCTCTGTCAGGGATTGTTAACCCTAAGGGTCCAAGGACACCCAACAAAAAGTAGGGGCTTAGGTCCCAAATACTATTAATATCCTAGTATTTGGGCCCTAAAACCCCATTATTTGGGTCCTGGGACCCTTAGGGTAAGGTTTATGGTTGAGGATCAGGGTTCAGGGTTTAGGGTTTAGAGTTTAGGGTTCACGGTTTAGGGTCTCAGGATTGCTTCTGGGGAAATGACTGAGAACCCAAAGGTCTGACTGCCAAAATCACATCTACTTAGGTCCCAAAGGAACTATACACGAACCCATTTGGGCTTCAAACATGTTCTATACGGTTGCTTTGGTCCTTTTGGGGAGGGGTAAGAATAAGGGTAGGGGGCGGTACGGGAGAGGTTCGGAGCGGGGAAAACTGTGCAGATACACAGAGGGGGAATTTTGGGTTGAAAGCTGTTCGAAGGATCCAAATAACTTCCAAAACCAAAGCCCTAAACCGCGATTAAGAGACTTCATGTCCGGAAGTAAGTAGTTATCAAACATGAAGCGAGCTTAGACGGGAGTTAGTGATCAAGGCTGGGGCTGGCAATCCCAAGAGGTGTAGGTTGGAAAAGGCTGGAGCAATACGCCAATAGTGTAATATGGTCTATTCTGGTATATTATGGTATATCATGGTAGATAGTTGAAGGTCTACGATGCAAACATGGGACTGTACCCAAGCAAATAAACTCTAAACCCTAAGCCTTAAACCCTAAACCCTAAACCTCAAACCCTAAACCCAAAACCCTTAACCACAACCCTCCCTGAGGCTTTGCAGCAGCTCGAAACGGCTTTGAAGCTTTGGGCGTGGCAGCTGTCGAAGCTTGACAAGTCCAAGCTTGAAAAAACAGGGTTTAAGGTTTAGGGGTTTAGGGCTTAGGGTTAAGGGCTTTAATCAAATTACTATATTTGGTATGTATATAGTAAGTAATTCCTAGGGTTTCCTTCATATGGTAACCCTAAGCCCTAGATATACCCTTACTACAACTTAAGCTCCTTCACAGCAACCCAGAAAAGCAGGCTATCCTTGATTCATCCAATATTTTCGGGGGAATAGGAAGCATGTAAACCCGAGCATTTAGATATTGAGGTAAGGGTTCTTATTGTAAAGACATTAAATGCCTATATTTAAATGCCTCCTAGGGTTCCTGAACTTTGGCTGCCATGCAACAGCCCTGAACAAAGCCTGCCTGCTGTGAGGGTTCTACAGATTTAGGGTTTCAGGTTCAAGGACCCAAATCATAGGATCCCTTTAAAAGGGTTACAGGGGGATATCTATAGGGATATATGGGGACTATATAAAGGTCCAAGGACCCAAATCATGGAGATTTAGGGCCCAAACTCTATAATCTTAATTGTATTTGGGCCCTAAAACCCTATTATTTGGGTCCTCGGACCCTTAGGGTGGGGTTTACGCAGACGACATGTCTTGCCCAATATGCTTTCAACATGCTGGCTGCAAGTACTCAACAGATCGACTCGAAGCTCCAAGACACCGCGTCTGACATAAGTAAGATCTTAAGAGGCAAGTCACGGCTTCATCATGCAAATCCCATCTGCCTGCCTCTTTGCACGCCGACAAGGCACTCGTACAAGGGCATATTGCTCACGTGCCGTACCCGTGGAATCTTAGAATTGGCATTGCGTACTCCTTCGATTTGGGTTGTGGGCATCCTGAAAAAAGGCGCCCGGACCCCTAAACCTTTAACCCGAAAACCCTCATCTCTAATCCGTTTAAGCAATGAAACAAACCTATATCCTAATATTTTTTTGAACTGTTTCTGTGGGTTCCGGCTTAACGGAAACGCCCACAACCGTAACTGGAATTAGCCCCTGTCACACGGCATTAAAAAACAACCAGCAATATTGGAAACAAACGCAAACAGGTGGAAACATCGACAGCTCTTGCACGTCTAGCCTTTTGATTTATGTGGGCCCTAAACTACCCTAAACCCTACATTGCCAGAAACAACTAGAGCAAATCCTGGACGATGGCGCACCCCAGCGTTATTGCGTGGGTGTACCACTGTACAAAAAAAAAACGAATTAGACACGAAACCTCATGTAGAAACGTGGTTAATAAATCCCTGCCTTTTAAGGGCCTGAGTATTAAGATCCCTATTATAATCCCTATGAAGGGGAGGGGGTTTATCAATCAGGGGTCTACATTGTTGGGGAAGCCGTCAGGCCACTGAACAGGGTTAGGGGCACTTGGAAATATAACCTTGTAGTTGAGGATCCTGCGACACGAGGCAAGTGTTTCAGCAAGAAGCCTAGTAGTGACGTTTCCGTTTAAAAGAGTGGGTTGGGGCCTGAGACTGGGGACTGTGCTTGTGAATCCATAGAGGCTTAGGGATGTGCAGTCAAAGCGTAGTGGAGTAATTTCCAGCATGGCTTCCCAATACTTCCGTGTCAGAATCCAGGAATGTGATACTTGAGTGAGATACGGTGGCTGTAATTGCCGGTGTTCTTGGGCTGCAAGTAAATAATAGCAGGCTTTTGCTCCTGGTGACGACATTTCAGGTGGAAGGACACGGCCGTTGCCTTGTTTGGATTGGATATTGACCGGGCCAGTGGTTGGAAATGAAACCCAGAGGGTCCACGTACCTATATACTATATATACTTAGGCCCCACAACACCTACATAGGAACCCCTTTGGGCCCAAGTCTATACTATATAGGTACATGGACCCTTTGGGAAATGAACTTGTCGATTATCAATTCAATCAGAGAACGAATCCCTTGATTTGGCTCATTAGAGGCTACCCACTGGACCGGTAGGCAAGGCCTGTTCTTGCGATAAAGGTCCCGGTACATATCATAAATTCTGAGGTTGCGCCATCAAGGAACACAATACTCTAACACATAAGTTCAGGTTTTGAGAAATGTTAAGGAAAGGATTTTCTGTTTGAGCGTTTTAAAATCCAGGGAATGACTGGTGCCTGACTCCTAGACCCTCAAACCTAAACCACGTCAACGAGACCCTGCTTCTTTGCAGTTTATACTCCCCCTTAAGTAGATACTCCGACTGTAGAATATGGCTTGAGGTATATTTTAATGAGATCCCTATGTACCCCATATTATATCTTCTTAACGGGGACTATAGATCTAGGAAGATCTGGGAAGCACGACTGCCACACCTGAAGGACACCTGCATCATCCAACCTTCAGGCCTGAAAGCCCTATCCATCCGCGAGGCAGGCTTAAGGGTTCAGGGTTTAGGGTTATAAGGGCTATAATGGGTCTAGGGTGTAGGGTTCAGGGTTTAGGGTTATAAGGGCTATATAAGCCCTGCAGCCCCTTTAGAGGGACTCATTTTCTTTGCCCGCATGATCGACCCTAAGCTCTGACTCAAATCGCAGACTTTGATACTTGACCGTCCATGCGCGATGCATCGTCTGCCTACCTGGCCTCATACATATACATATACGTATACGTATACATATACATATACGTACACACACATATATACATATCATATACATATACTTATTCAGACAGAGAGATACAAATTACACCAGTGAAGGATTGAGGTGATTCCTCAATTCTTGCTAATCATCAAGCCGTCAACCCCCAAACATAAATATCATAGACCCACAACAGGAGGTCTGGTGTAAAGACCCCACTGGAAAGCAGCTGACCATGCCCCAGTCACAAAACCAACAAGTTGTAGGGTTAAAGGCTTGTAAAACCCTAAAGCCTTTCGGGCTAGGTTGCTGCTGCTATCAAGGTACTCGAATCAACTTACTTTTGTGAACAGACCAGGTTATTGACCCTATATCCATGTCATGACAGCTCAACCTAAGCCCTAAATCCGAAGCATAGAACCCCTTTGAAGGAAACCGACTATGGTAACATGGCAAAAACGGTAATACACAAAAAATAAGTGTATCGTAACCAGGCTAGGGTTTAGGGTTTAAGGTCTAGGGTAGGGTTAAAGGTTGAAGGGCAGATCTGATAGGCCGTTCTGACTGTAAGACGTGCCTCATTTTCATATACCATAGGCCATCTGAGGTACCCTATACCGATGCAAGGACTCTAGAGCCCTTTATGCAGGCAATCCTTTAGGCTTCTACATCCTAAACCCTACCTAAACCCCAAAAGTATGTAGAATAATGGCCTTTTGGGCTGTTTTAAATGGTTTTATGCCATTATTTTACCTATTTTTCGGGTCCAGGTAAACCCTTCATGCAGCCTACATCACTTCCGTGAACCGAACTGTCAGTTTCGATGTTTTCCCCCAGCACCCCTGTATTGCACCCACCCCAACCCGTCTGGGTCTAGGGTGTAGGGTTTAGGGTAGGTGTTTTGGTTTAGGGTTTAGATGTTGAAAGCTTCCCCTTTCAACGCCCGCGCTACTACAGGAAATTGGGGGGAAGGGGATTCAAATCAGCGGAAGCGGCTACGAAGTCACCCTAAACCCTAAACTGCTCTAAGCCCGCCCTAATCCCAAGACTCCAAATACTGAACCCACCGTCCAAGGAGGCCGCTATTTGACCTTTCCACGTTCTACCCCTAACCCTCAACCCCGCATAGGGTTAGGTTCGGGTTCCTAAGAACCCCTGCGCAGGACAGACCCCCTAAAGAAGGAGTCCTTCAAGGAAATTTTGCGAAGCGAGCCAAGGTTGTTCGCATTTGAGGCTTCCAGGGATATAGTCCCCCTTAAGTAGATAGAACATGGGGTATATGGGGATCTTATCATAGTATGCCCAAAGCTATATTCTATCCACTTAAGGGGGACTATATACCTGACTGAGCCTTCCTAAGTCCCACACGGCTTCGGCAGGGTAATTTAGAATAATGTCAATTCCTAATTTAAAGCCATTTTGGTACTATTCCCTATAGAAACCACCATTTAGCGTAGGGTCGGGTGAGGTTGCTTTAAATTGCCCAGTTCAGGGTATAGGCTTTTCGCTTAAGGATTCATACGGCAGGATCCAAATCTTAAGGTCTGCTTGACCTCAGGTAGATCTGCAAACCTGAAATTTCAAACCCCCCAAAACCGAAACCCTGAACCCTAAAACCTCAAGCCCTAAACCCTAAACCATAAACTCTCAACCCTAAACCCTAAACCCTAAACCTTAAACTCCCAAACCCTCATCCCTAAACCCTAAACCCCAAACCCCCCCAACAGTCTGGCCCAGCGGCTTGCCGCACCACTGGTAGCCGGCGGATGGCCGGCATCCATGGATGTCCGTATCACCTCCTGGCATCGCCTCTTCGCCTAAGTAGGGTTGGAGGTTTAGGGTTGAAGGATTTAGGGTTTAGGGTTTTTTGGATTTAGGGTTGAGAGTTTAGGGCTTAGGGTTCAGGATTTAGGGTTGAGAGTTTAGGGTTTAGGGTTTCAGGGTTTGGGTTTTAGGGTTTAGGATTATCTATTGGCTTGTGGGGTTTACCGTTATAGGGTTTAGGTACGGTTTGGGGTTAAAGGTTTAGGGTTACAGGGTTTAGGATTTTGGATTATATATAGAGATATAGGTAGAGATAAGCAGGGTTTAAGGTCTAGGGTTTTCGAGTTCGAGAGTTTAGGGCTTAGAAAAAAATATATATATATATACATATATACATATATGTATATATGTAGGGTTTAAGGTTTAGACTTGTAGGGTCCAGGGTTTAGGATTTAGGATTACATGTAGGGTTATAGGGTTTACCGTTCTAGGGCGTAGGGTTTTGGGGTCTAGGGTTGTGGGGTTTAAGGTTGTGGGTCTTCAGGGTTCAGTGCTGAGACTGCTTCACATATTTCCAGAAACTAGGCCAGAACTGTAGAGCCGCTTGATTACAGAAGTTGCCTTAAGCCATCTGCCGTACATTCAAATACATTACTTCAGGTAGTCCTTAGCCGTACAGTGTCGGAATTGCTGAGCTTTTCAATCCCCAAGGGTCCAAGGGCCCAAATAATGGGGTTTTAGGGCACAAATACCATGAATATCATAGTATTTGGGCCTAAAACACTCTCTGATTTGGGTCCTTGGACCCTTAGGGAGTGGTTTCACGCTTGGGGACGTGGGACGCACCTGTGCACGGAGATTTCCCAGACTGATATCTCGAAGGTCTCCAGGCTAGCCACCCTAAATCCTAAACCCAAAGCCCTAGACCGCATTTCTCAAACCCGAAACCCTGCACCCTAAACTAGAATCCTACACCCAACAACTCAAACCTCGCATCCCTAAACCCTACATCACATCCTTATCTACAAGGATGAGAAACGCCCGAAGTCTCAAACCAAATAATAAACCTGTAAGCCCCACATCATTCCTTCTCATGCTTCAGAAAGCTGAGGGTTTAGGTTTGAGGCTTTAGAGTTCAGGTTTTAAGCTCCAAGGTTTATGGTCTAGGGTTAGCGTTCAACGTTTTGGGCTGCACGGTGTGCATGGTGAACTCCAAAACCACTGACTCACCTCGGACAACCCTAAACCCTAAACCCTAGGCCCGGTCCGTAACAACGGAAGCCCAGAACCTTGAAAAGTCCAAAATCCAGCAACAAGCCCCACTGTAGAGCCAGCTTGCTAATTTAAACTTAAAGTTTTAAGGGTTTAGGGTTTAAGGGTTTTGATAGTTTCCTATTACGAAGCCAGAAATTCTCACTGAAGGGGGTTGAAAGCTGTGCCAAGAATAAGCATTGCTGGTCTTTATGAAGAGGCTTCGGTTTGTGATTCAGTTTGTTGCCCGGGGGGGTCTAAGCCTATCGCTTGCACATATTGTAGGCCCTGCCGTCTACAAACCCTGAACCCTAAACCCTTGAACTCTTTATCCCTAAGCCCCTCAATCTCGAAACCCTAAACAATATCCATTACTCAGGGTTATTTGAATCCCTAGTCTCTGATACAGGAGGCCCATGAGTTGACATTACTTGAGCCCTGGTCAAAACTCCTAGTATCCCGCCCTCATAACCCTTATAGTATAGGGTTTAGGGTTTAGGGTCTAAATAAACTCCTAGTATCCCCCTTAATAACCCCGATAATAGTCCGCTATATGATTGACTCTATAACCCCCTTTAAGGATTTTAGACCTCTGAACCCTAAACCCCATGTAAACCCCTTTAAGGAGTTTAGGCTGTAGCTCTGTTCAAGACCCTTCAAAGCCGTGTGTCAGGAGCCCAAAAAATGTGGTAGACTTGAGGGTTTAGGCTTAAGGTCACAGGTTTAGGGTCCAGTGTTTAAAGCTTAAGGTTCAGGGTTTTGGGTTTACAGTTCAAGGTGTTTAGGGTTTTGGGTTTGATGCTTAGGGTTTAGGGACGTGAAAATTGAAAAGTTCAAATTCGGTCTAGACCCCTTTGCGTCCACATTGACCAAAATAGGTGCTATGCGTAAACTTTCAAGTATTCCTTATAGTACCCTAAACCCTAGATCCCCCGGTGACCCATACATGACCCCTGGCGTAGCCATGCCAGAATGTTCTGAATCTTCTCAAGCCCAACATCCTGAATCCTAACGGGTTTAGGGTTCTGTTCTGTAAAGCGGTCGGATCCAATACTGGTGCACACACAAATTCACATGCAGAAGTTAGGCAGCTACAGCCGCATCAAGAGGCAGCAGGTAGACACAACCGTCCGAAGCCTCAGCGGAAAAGCCCTCAGTACGGCAGGTGCCCTCAAGAACCTGAAAGTCTGCCTGCTTAAGATCAAAAGCAATCTGTAGAAGCTCATGCCAAGGATGCTTCCTGGGTGTGACGAAGCCCTCAAATTCACTACTGTAGTGGGCCATCCACACCAAAACTCGTTTGAACCAAGTACTCAGTGACACGCCTGAACCACACTCATCAACCAGGGCAGTAAGCTGCTGAGCAGCATCATCTGCAAAAACATCCTCCGCATTCCTTTCATCCTGAATCACACAACTGCGAGGAGCCAGAGTGGCCCAAAAAGGCTGCGGCCCCTCAGTACGCACAACTGGCCGCCACGCACGGTCCCTGCGATCTCGCTTGCCTACTGGTTCACACACATCGCTGTTGAGATAAACATTCAGGCATTCTGGTGATCCACTCAGGTGTCGCCTGAGTCTTTCCGATGACCAGTATTCACAAGCGCATCTTTCACACCTGGTTCCAAAAACAGCTGCAGTGCTGGGTGCTCTAAGACCGTGCCTGTTTGCTTCATGGGCTGCTTTGGCCGCAGCAGTTTTAAAGAATGCTGCGCAAATGCGGCACCCATGCACTCCAACTGTTCCAACTTCAGCAACTGTGAAAATCAGCCCGCCTGACCTTTCGAGAGCACGCAGAGCAACGGCCTTCAACAGTACCTGCTCCCTTGCTTCTCTACGGGCCTGCAGCGTAAAATGACTGAATCTTCCAGGCAACGATCGCAACTGCTCAACACGAGTCCTCAACGACTCCAACTTGCACTGCCAAGATCCCGTCAAGCACCAATCATCGCCCAACACTCCCAACACTGCATCAAGGGACGAGAAAGCACACTCCAGCCAAGACCCACCATCACACAAAGTCTCCCACAAGAAACCCTGCCCTTGCAGAGCTACAACACGGAGCTGCCGAATCACTTCAACTTTGTACAACTGAGCTGGCGTCAGAACTTCCAATACGGCACAAACATCTTCGTCGCTGAGATGTGGTGAGCCAAATCCATAAATGGGACGCACACATCTTCTAAGGAAACCCATGACCGTGGAAGAGAAAGCCTGCCACTCCGCTCTCGTTTGCAAGGTCCAGAGCCCTGCACCAAACAAGAACTTGCGCAAAACCAAGCTCCGCAGCAAATTGACTTTCTCAGCCGGTTCAAGCTCCCTGTTGCGCAGAAGGGTCCTAGAAAACTTTTTGAACACGGCCTCTGCCAGCCCAGCACGTCTTTTGACGTCCTCAAGACATTTGCCATGGTAGCAAACGCGGCCACCAAGATGATCATATTGCTTAACAAGGCGTAGCTGGGCAACTTGGCCATTTTTCAACTCAACTTCAACGGAGGGTTCATCCGAAGTGAGATGCTGGAGCCTTGCAGCAACACTACCTTCCCCTTTAAAAATGACCAATGCTTCGGTCTTGTTGGCATCAAAGTTGAGCATCACCCCTGTATTTCTACTGCAGTGATCGGCCTCACTAACGACAGCACGCAAATTGCCAATGACATTAGAAGCAGTACAGTACGGTAGAAAGACAGCAAGGTCATCGGCCCAGCACGGCATGGACCCTTCACTGCGTCCAGTGAACGACCGAACCTGAAGCTGCAACTCTCTCAGTCGAAGCCTGAGACCGTCCAAGAAAATTGTCTGAATCTCCTGGTACAACAAATCCGCCAAAGGAGTTCCGGGTACCGTACCCGTGCGTGTACGGAAGCATATCCCTGATCCTGGCTGCAGAGAAAACCACGAATTGCTCATGGCAGCCTGCAAGTACCCACAAATACCCTCTGGCGTGCCTGCCTCCTTGAGCAGGCCAGGCCCCATAAGGATAGCGAAAAGTTCGTCTTGTTTCGACTGCTCCGGATGGAGCGCAACTAGCATAGCCCTGATTTTGTCAGCATCCTGAAGCGCACTGCCATCAAACAAAAGCTCCCTCAGAGTGCTATAGTAAGCGCTCTTACCATCTATGAACAAAACGCCGCCGGAGACAGCTCTAACATTTGCTGCCTGGACGTACGCTCTCACGATGTGAGAGGGATACTCGATAGGGCATCCTTTGCTGGCGCCGCATTGTGCAACCGAAGCTATTTTCTGGAAGGCTGGTAGCATTCTTTCCCTCATAGCTCGGGCGATGCCTTTAGAGGCAGCCTCAGCCAAAGCTATGCTTCTCCAGCCCTCCGGCGTGCTGATGTCTTTACCAGGTTTGGGTTCAGGGTTTAACACCTACCTGGACCCCAAAAGGTGTGTAGAACAATAGCCCGAAGCCACCCCAACAATAGCCCAAGAAGTCATCATTCTACCTACTTTTGGGGCCTAGGTAATCAAAAGCTCTTTCGTGAACCCCCTGAAGTATGAAGAGTAATCTTTTGGGCCATTTTTGGGCTTTGGGCCTTTGGGCCATCCCTCGAAGGTCCATAGCTCGGGGGGGAAGGTTTGGGCGTCGGGCGCTAAAGTTTGGGCTTTCGCTATAAGGCTCCAGGAGGCTCAGGGCAAGTTAAGGGTTCAGGGGTAAAGGCTTATTACAACTTAAAGGTTTGGGGTTTTGGGTTTGTTGGGCCAAAACCTGCTTAAGCTAGGAGATATGTATTCATGTGGCGCAAAACCTTTTAACCTGAAAACTTACCAAAGCCCTTAAAACCTTGAAAAAAAACGACTCTTTGAATCCCAGGCCCTGATCCCTGAACCATCAAGCCAAACATCAGAACCTACAACAACCCTAAACCCTAAA